>FIZR01008632.1:0-11014 GCA_900060175.1 Ferrisia virgata
ATGCCAAATATTTATTTTTATCCCCCCCCCCCCCCCCCCCCTAAACAACAAAATTATTTGCTCAGCTGGATACTGACCAAAATCGGTCAAATTTGGGAAATACGCTACGCTTCGATTGGCGGACCATTCGATATTCTGCAGTGTGGATGACCTTCGGTCGAAATTTAGTTACGCCCAAATTTGGAAAAAGGGAGTGGTGAGGGGCTAAAATCGCAAAAATTTTTTTTTTTTTAAGCCAATCGATAAACAATCTAAAGTTGTATAGCATATCCAAAAACCAGCTTCGTAGATTAATCAGGAGGGGAGATATCAGAGTTTTTCCTCTTTTTGACCTTGAAAAAAGGCTATACCTCCCCTAATCTCTTCTCCAAATGGAAATAAGAAGTTGTAATTTAGTATGTGTGGTTAGTGGGGGTCATAGATGTGCATTTGGATGGTGCCGACTTTCTAGCCCAATTGACACCCCCCCCCCCTCCTCCATTGCAGGCTGACGCGATGTTTCTTTTTTAACATAAAAGCATATAAAAAGGCTCACCATTAAAAGCAATTTCAAATTGAAATAAGTAGCCTTAAAAATTCAATTTTTACAATTACGTTTTTCAAGGTGTCTCATTTGAACTCTTTAATAGTCAAAATCGAGTCTAAAAACTTCAGAAAGTTAGCTTTGTCGTCATCATACCGACGACGTCAAAAATGACTGAGAAATTGGCAAAGTTCAAAAGATCATTGATTATTGAATCAAGCATGAGAAAAAATAACGTGAAATTTTTTTCTGCAAAAAATTAACGTTTTCATAAAAAAAACATTTTCAATTTTTTTTCATCCAATCCATGCAAATTTTCTCCATTCCGCCTCCCCCTTCCTCCCCCTCCTCCTCCTCATCTCATACAATTTAAACATATCATCAATTTTGAGTTGGGTAAAAAGAGCGAATAGTGATTGAGAAGCGGAAAGAAACGCAATGAACCAAAATCCATTCATTTTTTTCTCTCGCAAAAAATTCAGACAAAAATCAGATCCAGATTCAAGGAGAAAATTTCATTCCCACATCATTTCACCCTCAACTAGAAGAATTTTGTTTCAACTCTTTATGCACACTCAATGCCAACTGGTGCAATATCAAAAATCTCATAAAAGAACATTTTTATAAAATCGTGAATTTTTTAAAGCAAATTTTAAACCTATAATTGTGGTCACACTGATGGAATTTTTGTTAAATACACCAAAATCGTTCAATTTTAGCTCCCGTTTGTCCAATCGCCTCTAAAATATAGAATTCATATTGATTTATCCGTTCAAAACGTTACATTTTTATTGAAATAATATAAAATTCCAGATTAGCTTCAGGCATACCAACAGCTTCGTTATAAAGAATAAACTCATCACAGTTTTATCCGAATATGCGCATGTGACCTATCAAAATGCATTAAAATTGCGCGCCAAATTAGAAAATCATGCTAAAAATTTTGAAATTTTGAAAAAAAAATAAAATAAACACATCAATCAATATTCAAATCTTTTTTAGCCCCTTTTACCCGCACCGGTCAAAAATTTCCTCTGCCTACAGCATCGACCACATCATTAACAAAATTTCACTTCAATTTTTCATCGGTTAAAAAAAGAAACCTAACGTCAATTTACTCAACAATGGTACGTTTTATTTCGTCAATACATCAAAATCAACTCATTACTCTTTCGAGTTCTATTCGTCATAAGAAGCATGCACACACATCACAGTGATATTAAAAATACCTACAAGTACATACTGAAATATAACCTACCACACACTAATATCGTTGGTCTTTGTAACATTTGTAAGTTGAAAAAATTACCATCACAATAGTTTATTAAATCGCATACGAGTATAAGTATTCGTATAATATTCAAGTACATTTTACAAATAACGAGTAAGTATACATACATATGTCATTTATCTACATCTCTCTCTCTCTCTCTCTCTTTCGATGTATTTTCTTTCTATCGTTATCGAACTTTGGCAAACATATAAATAGACTTATGATAGCTCAACGTTTACTTTATAGACTTAGTCATCGTGACATAAACATACTGTTGTATTATGTATGTATATTTTACAAACCCCTGCATTTAAAAAAAAAAAAAAAAAGAAAAAGAAAAAGAAAGAAAGAATACCCAGATATTTATGTATGTATCGAGTCCGATACATTGACGAGGTAGTGGATGGTGCAAAGCACACCGAATAGGAAGGTGGGGAGGGGGGGAGGAAGAACTGGTAACGGTGCGATCTTAAAGATATACGATTCCAATGTGAAAGTGAACGGTTATATTCGGAACATGAACGTTATGAGTAGGAATCACGTTATACGGTAAAAAATATATATATAACCTTATAGGTAGGTAATCGAAGTAGAAGAAATTGCTCCTGCGAATGCACATACAATATTTTTTTTCAAATTCCTCACCATATCGATCATTATTAATTTACAATTCAACGTTACTACCAGCATAGCTGTAATACCAAATATAAATAAATTCGTATTGGTTTATACGTTCGTTCAAGTCACCAGGTAATATTAAATCGTCGTGTGTCACCCGGTTAAACAGCAAGTTATTATTGAAAGGGGTCTGTTGCGGTATTTTTTTGGTTTTCTTAATGGCTTTTTTGTTCGACAGCCACCGAAAAAAAATAATACATTTTCGCAGAATTAACCACCTTTTTTGATGGTTCTTTTGTTTGTAGGTATTGAAAACCTTTGAAGAAAAGACCACCTAACAGCAAACCTTGTATGGGTATTAATTTCGCTTACAATCAGGTGTACTATACACAACATACTAACAATTGTGTAGCGTACATAAAAAAAAAAAAAAAAAAAAAAAAAAAGACACGAAGGGAGCGTCAAAAATACGTATGTAAATGATGAGCATACCATACGATGCTCGTTTCGTATAAACGGCATCCTCTTCTGTACTTCATTTCGTTCTAAAATTTAATAACAGTAATGAAGACGTGACTTTTTTTCAACGCCGGTACCTCTGCCTACCTATATAAAGAACAATACCCTTAATAGTTGAAAAAAAATTACTGCGCTTTTCTTCTCACTTTCGTTTGAAACTTAAAAACACAAAAACAACAGCAGCAAATAACAAACTAGTAGATGGGGAAAAAAAAAACCATCCCCAATACTCCAAATGTTATTACTCGAAATTCGAACTAAACACAAAATCCAATGAAAGGTATTCACCACCACGAATTTTCAACCATTCTCTATACGATCTATCTATACCTACGCATTTAGTATTTATACCTGTTTTTGTATACACTCGTACGTACGTATACTATACTTGTACATGTACTGTAAATATCGTAGCATTTAGCCTCCTTTTTTTTTCCTTTCTTTCGCCCCCTTTTGTTGTAATCTGGCCTTCTTCGGAGGATGGAAAAGAACGCATGTGTAACGCTGTTTTAGTATGTACCTGTTCTCTGTGTGATCGCGTACATAACCACCCTCTTGTTTGAATGTTTAGCTTGCAGGATCTCGTTGTACATGCCAGCTGGCTGCGTGGAAAACTATCGTTTTTAAAAACCAGCCTAGATTCGAACTCTTTTCATTTTTTTCCCCTCCCATCGAACGTTGATTTATGAAGTTCCCCTTAATGACATGCTATCACCGTCGCAACCTTCACCACCCTCGCGTCCTGCAGCTATCCAACTATCTAATCTATTGGGTTTTGATCGATTATTGAAGAAACGGTTTATAGCGTATAAATATACGTTGATAGTATACAAGGTGTCCGAAATTTAATTTGAGGGCATTGACGATAGGGGTAAACATTGCGATGGAATCAATGTTGATGATATACAAAATTGAAAAAAAAAAAAAGGTGTAAATTTTCATGGTGTAAGGAAAAAAGTTCAGAATATCAAACACGAAAGAAACAAAGTAACGAATCTTGATAGCATTTTCCTTGTCTGGATAAGTTAATGACACAGAAAATACTACAACAATAATTTTCAAACCAGTATCAGGAAATTTGTAGGTTTTTTTTGTTTTTGACAAAGCATTCGAGCTACTGTGAAGCCTGAGGCTCCCTTAGTCCGGCTCCTACGTTGAAGGTAAATACGAGTAAGCCTGCTGCAGCAATCATTGAAATCGAGATAGGTATTAGCATAGATCCACATAGTACACATAGAGGCGAATAGCCTTACTTCTCTTCATAGGTGGCTCTGTACAGGCATCTAAAAAATTTCAAAATTTCGATTCAATCGATGATTCAAATGGCGCATCTAGTGCGCAAAAATTTTTTCTACAAATTTTGTCACATATATATTTTGCCTATATCCGTTACTGAAGGAGTAGCATTCATTAGAATATTATAAGCCCCTTCAAATAATCAACATCGGCAAATTTTGTGAATAAACAAAAATGCTGCAAATGTTGCCTACTACAAGGTTCATTACTCAAAATAAAGATTTGGATAAATGTTTTGTTTTTAAAATTCTACTTTGTCCTAATTACCCCCCCCCACCCAATTTAAAATTCTGAAAACAAAAAATTTATCCGAATTTTCGTTTTGACAGGTGAACCTTGTAATAAGCAATTTTTGCAGTGCAGTATTTTTGGTTATATACAAGATTTGCCAGGGGAGGAGGGGCGGGAGGGGTAATTTGGCCAACGTAAAATTTTGAAAACAAAAAAATTGTCCAAATCTTCGTTTTTAACAGTGGACTTTGTAGTAGGTAACTTCTACAACATTGTTGGTTACACACAAAATTTGCCCATCTTGATTATTGGAAGAGACTTACAATATTCAAACGAATGCTGTCCCTTCAATGATGGTGATAAGCAAAATATATGTATGACAAAATTTGTAGGAAAAACTTTAGCCTACAAGGTCCTCCACTTGAATTGAAATTTTGAAATTGTTTATTTGTGGTTACGTTGACAGCTTTTTAGGAAGACTTTATCGAGGATCATAAGGGATACAAACTTTTTCAAAGTGTCGACGACATTACTCAAAGTTTTATTAAGAAAAATCAAAATTTTCAATTGTTTTGATTTCTCACATCCGAGATAAATATTGCTCTTTAGTATAAACAGGAGAACTTTGTTCCACATGGACAGAGCTGAACCCTACCTAACTCCCTTTAAACTGCTTTGATATAAATTCGAAAGAATAACTTTCAACTATTGATTTCAGGGTTCTAGAATGGAGCTATTACTTGATCTGGAGCCAGTACTGTCGTCGTACGGGGATCATAGCTGAGATACATTGATCATAGGTCCACGGGGGTTTGACAGGAAAAAGAACAAGTAATAATTCAGGAGCTGGAGCAAATGCAGACCTATCGAAACGGGGAAGAGAGCTAGGGTGCTTTGTCTAATCTTCATGGATGCAAAATGTTCTTAAAGGTCCAACAGAAAAATCACGGAATAAACATGGAAGCTGAAGCCAAAAAAAGGCCATCGAAAAGACATAGTTGCAGTATGTTGTGCGAGGGCCTGTGGTATTTTTAGGACCCCGATCGGAGAAAAATCAAATAAAATGTGTAAAAAAAATTCTCTACCGAGGAAAAAGTTAGGAGAGCGGATGGGGGGGGGGGGGCAAAGAAACCTTGCTTGTCCCAATAAGAACAATACAGAATAAAGAATTCGGCTCTGGGACAAGCGTCAGAGTCCTAAAAAATGCAACATCTAGCTTTAGAAAAAAAAGAGTAATATTAAAAGATACGAGGATCTGATATATTTTTTTTTTTTTATCATCAGTTCGTTGGAATATGCAAAAAATAGTCATTGATGATTTTAAAACAGCTTTTCCTCGTTCTTATCATTTATTTTCATCATTTATAAACATTTCACTCGGCAATTGCCGGATTATCAAATGAAAATTTCAATACGTCCAAAATTTGGTGAGGAGAGGTGAAATCGATCAATTAAAAATTAAAATTCACGAATTCTAAATCGATCAAAATGAGGCAAAAAATGGAGTTTCTCATTGCTTCATCATTGAGAAATTAACTTGACTTTAATGAAGCCCTCACTCGACAACCAAAGATGCTGAAATTCGAAGTTTCTGCAAAGTATTAAATTTTCAGCACCTTTTCACCAAAAATTTCAGCATTTTTTTATCGCCACGGTGCCTCTTCATTCCATCTAAATTTATTTTTACAAAATTATACCGAAAAATGAATACCTTCGTTTAACATAGAGAGGACTCGCTGATTAAATTGACATTAATAACTTCTATCAGTATTTGGCAACTTACGCACCTTCCACATAAGGAAATTTGGACACCCTGTATGTGTATATACGTATACACAGCGTACCTAATAGCTTTCTTCGATCTGGGTCTAATCGATACGCAGGCAGATACCGGTGGTAATGGTTATTTCCTAGTAAATCTCTACAACGTCTCTGGTCTACCCTTTTAGCGAGGAGAAATTTCTCACAGATATGCGATGTTTACATTAATGCTACGTAAGCATAGGCCTACCTATCTACCATGCTTACAACCAACACCGCATGGTAAGACTTTTCATTCAACACCTTGATGAAATTTCACCGAATATCGTGGGAATGACCCGATTTCTCATCGTTTCTAGTACAAAGGGTTGTTCGATCGGTACCTAACTTGGTAGTTACGAAGATGATTTTTATCAGTTACATCTGTCTCCGTACACTTTTACACATAAACACGCCATACCTATCTATCTACCACATTTGTGTTTTTATTTTTCTTACCTCGATGACGACGACGATGATGATGATGATGATTATGATTATGTTTACGTGTGCGTAACGTCGAACACAAATGTGACGAGTAAAGGTAACCGTATAAAAGAAGTAACAGAGACCGTTCATGTATTAAAACATCGACGACAACGATGATGATAATGATGATGAGAACTGTTAGCATCAGCAATAACATCGACCAAAACACTTACCTGCAAAAGACAGAAAAAAAAGTAAAACATAATAATTAGTAACATAATAAGTGAAAACATACGAAATGCATTTAACCTGTTAAAAACCATTTACTAGTTCACTCGGTAATAAAACCTTCTCAAGCATAAAGAACGTCATCCCTCGAAAATACTTTTTCTTCCAAAGTCCCCTGCACTCTTCGCTCTCTCTCCTCTCTCTCTCTCTCTCTTGACTATATGTACCGCGCTTCTTCAACTGTTTTATTCGTACTCTCTTCTAATGGCAAATAATTAAAACCGGTTCGCGCTCAGTACGCGATTAAATTTCAGTCCACAGTCGGTTCGTTGTATTTTATCAAGGTTATAACCACTACAGCATTTATAATACGTGTGAGTGCGTGTATTTGTGTTGTTTTTTTTTTTTTTTTTTTTTTTTTTTTTTTTTTTTTTTTTTTTTCAAGAAGGAACTGGGCATTACTTTTCATCTTGAAATATTGCTATTTTTTCCAAGAACTACTTCTCAAAAACATGTATTATTTGGAATATTTTTCCAGCTAATGTTTTCCGCTTATTTACCAACCGATTGAAAGTAGCACTTTGATAAGGTTTATCACAGCAGCATTGTTCTCATTCTCTACACATAAATCAATCGTAAATGCGAAAAATGAAAAACGAATTATTTAATCGAGAGGTATCTGGAATTTCATATTTTTTCCCAATCATCTCGTGGTCGTAATTTATCGTAATATTTTCCAAACTCTCTCGCATAATTTTCACTTTTTCCATAATCACAGCACTCGCCACGCTCATCAAACGTATCTCAAATCAACGAACTCGATTCTCTCTTTATACTTCGTACTATGCATCCTTTTCAGGAGCATTTACCGATACCCAGTACAAATTGGTCGACTCTTTTCCATAAAATGAGACTTGACAGAACCACACAATACAACTCGTACGTATATTTCCAAAAATAAACCCAAGAGAGAAAAAAAAAGTTGTCGTCTTCGATACGCAATCAAATCGGAGGGAAAATTTCTCTCAACTTGATCCTTACCATTTAAAAAGTAAAAGTACATACAAGAAGCTACGCTAATAATATCCAGTTCTTCAAATACATACAAGTTGGTTGATTTGGAAAAAGAAAAAAAAAACCTCAATTCGAGCAACGAGCGAGCATTCGATAATAATCGGTCGATTCGAAAGAAGAGATCATTTGAAAAGAGAAAGTCTCTCGGCGACCTGTTTTAGGCAGCTACACAGTCGCGTTATAGGTATAAATCGGCATCAATAAACAACTACGGATGTTGAAGAAAGACACATACATACATACATAGATTGTACATTGAATTGAGACAAAACACCATTTTTTTTTTTTTGTTTACTATCGATATCCGATTCGATGAATATTGGAGGGAAAAAAACCAAATCAATACAGATGCACAACTGCATCGATGAAATATAACCCTAGAAGATATTGGGGGAAAAAAAAATTAAACCCACCTTCGTATATGGTATAGTTTTGCAAATACATATCCTACGTGTGTGTAATTTTTATCACCCTCTGAACGGATGTGTGCGATATTTTTTCGGCAATACGACATCTACTTATGTAGGCAGTAAGGTAGATCACCTCGCAGCAGAAAAAAATCCAATCGCGCGGATATGTTTGACGAGTAAAAAATAAAAAGGAAGAGAGAAAAAAAAACCAAAGGCCATCCGGTGCGGTGGCGGCAAGGATACGTGATATTGAAAGTGAAAACGAACGAATAAGCGGACGGAAATCCAAAATCGTGCATCTGCATCATCGCTACGTTTAAAGCTTCTTTTCAAAAACTACCACCAACATGTATACCTGCTGCAGTACTAGACTGCAATTCACCTTCTTCTCTTTCGATAATACACTTTACCAAGCTGTTTACATCACATATAAGCCTCTATACCTAGTCCTAGCCTACTATATACTAAATGCATATGTCTGCGTTTGTATTCGTACCTATACCTAAGTGTGTAGGTTTACAGTATAATTTAGGTACCTGCGACGTGGTGTGTGAGTGTTTTTTTTTTTTTTTTACATCATAGATAACTTCCCTTTCTATAGTATGCAGCTAGGTGCTTCACTCGTGGTACATATGTATGTACATATGTCCAAAAAAAGAAAAAAAAATCCCTCCAATATCGAGTTACCCTGGATTTAAGGTTATTTTACCAATTTGTCGAGTTTTTTTCCCAACTCGAATTAATTACGAGCTATCGTGTTAGCAAGCTGCACAACACCGAGACTACGAAGTTATCACAGCTGCCAAATACATACGATTTTTTTCCCTTCTTCTTCAAATACTCGAGCATACTACCTACCATAATCGACTTGTTCGTACACGAATGTTACCTCATTTGGTACTTTAAAAATCACGACCGCCAATTAAAACCAATCGACCAAATGGACTGGAAAACCTGTTACGTGCGTATGTATCTGCGATTAGAATTTCCAACCGCGAAATTCCCAAATCGACTATTTTGTAGCAGAGACTACGATGTCCACCATAGGTCCAGTTATTAGCCTTCTTTCTCTAAATTACTTTCGACTGATAAATACTATTACCTATTATCTCAATCAATATCATTACAATTCGTCATTCTTCTTCGCATACGTAATACACTTGCTATGCTATTTTATTCTGTTACCTTTTCTTATCACTTACGTGTATAGCGATAAGACGTTTACCTGGGTAGTGGGTACGTATACGACTCATTTTCATACACGTTTGTGTTTTGTTTATTGAAACGAATGCGATAATCGAAATAACTAACGGGTTTTTACACGCTAGTTTGATCTTTCGAAATTACACATGTACACACACACATACGTAAACATATACCTAAATATTTTCGTGATACGTATACGACGAAATTCTTCGATGATGAACGAGCATGAATTCGCATCCATGGTAGGTACTAGGTAACTATGTAGGTATTTCGTTAACGTACGAAAAACATCTTTTCTTTCATTTTCTCTTGTTACATATTTCGAAAGCGCGAATTTTTTCATCTTTACCACGATTAAGCGTATGGTACTAAAAGGCTAACGATTTGTGTGCTGTCCATAGGCAATAGGCAATACTCAGCTAATGGAAAGAATATGGAGAAATTGTCTGCCAAATATTGATTCGGTTGTAGAAATATAAGTATACAGTATGTCGATCCTCGATACATGTTAAACATATGTATGTACACCAATTTAGATAACAAGACTGCCAATGTAAAAATGGAAAGTGGATTATGCGATTCTGTAAACAAAATTTTTCCATAATATTTATTGAAATTTCTACGCTTGTTACAAGGATAAAAATAAATACACCCACAATCCCACATTATATAGGCCAAATGCTGAAGAGTTCGACTTTAAAATACAATTTTACTTGTGTTGTTGAATTAGAGAAGAACGAGGGGGGTAAGTAAAGTGAGCATTCGACCAAAAAAAAAAAAAAAAAAAACTCATTTATTCACATAACGTAACCTCAACTCCTAAAAAATTTATACGCATAATAAAATGAGTTAAAACCTGGATAATATTAACAAATCTTATAGAATTACCCCCGCCCCCTCCCGCTCTACTCTCATTGGCCTGTACGATCATCTGGCAGCACTTTAGGATAGGAAGATTGGTATATTTACAATCAACATGAAAAGTGCCATCACATAACACCATTTTGAAATCATCGAACTTTTCGAATGAAATTTTGTAAAAGGTATGAACTTCTGAGCTTCTTCACACAGCTTGAAAGTTACAGCCGTGGATCAACAAATTAATGGTTTTAGAAGAAGGCATAGATAGTCTAACTTTTAAGACTTGAAAGAGACAGATTAGAGAGCGCTGGAAGTAGCCTATGCCCCCTCCCCCCAGCGTCATCTTAAATTAATCAAAAGTCCATTTAAATAATACACTAATTGGATCGATTTTCTGTATCATATTGTCAATGAAAATCAGGCTACGTGTATTGACCTGCGGCTGATGTGGAGGGAGGGGAATATTAACAAAATCTGGTTTTGGTGCAATGCCAAATATTTATTTTTATCCCCTCTCCCCCCCCCCCCTAAACAACAAAATTATTT
>FIZR01008640.1:0-13032 GCA_900060175.1 Ferrisia virgata
TTTTTTGTGGAGGAAGAGCTTATTATTTGTTTTGGAATTCCATAGATTTTGCCAGTTCGATTTTTGAATTTGTTGGAGGATGTTTTTGGTGTCATCAGGGTTTGTAAGGTGTAGTGGAGCAGGGTTTTCGGCAGATTTTGCATATTCGTCGACTTTTTCGTTTTCTTCTATACCTATCTTCTGCATGTGTTAGGATTCTTCGTCCTTTGCCCTATAATTCCAGAGTATAACGTTTACTTTCGATTTTAATGAAAAGTTTAGATTTGAATTTTCAAAAAATTGACGATTTGTTTGAAAATATCGTTCGATTGTTTCGTTTCTCGAGAGGCATTTTATTATTTATCTTTTCCACCATATTTACAATTATAAAGAATATTTTTTATCTTTTTTCTGCATTATTTGGAAATGATAGTGTGCTTGAAATTGTAATGACTCGTAATTGAATTTCTATTCGTTTCAGTACTACCGAGTACTAATCTTTACCTATCATAACGCCATTAATGAAGTGTTCCAAATATTGAATCTGTCCTCTGTGTGCATTTTTATTTAGTCGACAGATACACAGCAGAAGCTGGGTACACTTGAAACTTAAAAAAATTAAACCTACGCCTAATATCGTCGTATTAAGTTGAAAAAAAAATAGCTGATGCCTGAAATTATTCGATCATTACTATATTACCTACTTATTTATGGCACATCATAAGAAACTCGAGGCGAATCAGAATATATTTCAGATCATAAATTCTTCTGTTGGAATTGTGCTGAGAATATTATTAAATCTCGCTTATACCATAACAAAAAAAAAACATATTCCACCTAAGTATATTTACTTATTATATTGAAAAAAAAAAAAAAAATTTTACGTAGGGAAAGGTAAAGAAGAGACGAGGTAATCGGCATTTAACTCAATTATCGTATCGCTGGCGTTAAATAATTTTATAAGTAAATCTTGATACGCGTTTGCCGAGACAGTTTAATGAAGCATTAATTATCGCGTTTGTTTTATGAAAGCGAAGAAAATAAAAATTGAAGCTATTTTTTTGTACACTTTGATAGGTTGTATTACAGACTTTCGTCTCTCGTTATGCCGAACCAACGACAATCGTGAGTAATTACACGAGATACGATGGAGTAATTAAATGGAACACGGATATGCAATGTCGACGGTCTCCCTTCTTTTTTTTTGTCTCTCTTCTTTTTTCTTCACTCAATGTACAAATACGTCTTTATGGTTACGCGTATGTACATGTACGTTTCTCCATTAACCAATAATAACGGTCGAGTGGATTATACGTTAATGTGATTGGTGAACGTATGTTTTTTAATAACCTTGTGGCTGCGTTGCCACTTCGATCTTCACGCGCAGCAAAGCAGTTCAATTACTTTCGTGTGAGTTGCGCTGTAAAATACAGCAGCATTTTTCTTCGAATACCATTGAAGGTCTTAAGAATGTCCAAATAATTGGGCGATTGGTATAGAGAATATATATTTATTTTTTTTTTGCTGAAAAAGGCACGTTTCGAGAGTATACGGTACTTCGATTGAAATCGTATCACGTAGAATGGTTTTTGATAACAATAAAAAATAGTACATGGCTCGCGTTACATTTGAGAGAGAGAGAGAGCTGAAAATATGACGAGCGAATTTTCTATCTGTGGTCTTTTTATTTATCTTTTTTCGTGTATGGTTTTTCTTCATCTATTCGTAGTGTAAATCAGCTCTGTTTACTGTGCTCATTCGGAGTCGATTGTTCCGTACGGTATGTGCAATTTTCACATAAGAAAGATGTTTACTAACGTGTGACGAAGCATACGTATTGTAAATAAGCTCCATTTAGGCGTAAATTTCAAATTAACGGTGGACGAAAGTTTGTCATATGCAGTAAAGTACTGTGTGAAGTGTCCAGATGGGCAGCTGAGAGTTGATTTAATTAAAGCTTACATATCGTTGCGGTAGGCTTTTGTAACAGTCACGAATTAGTTTGTGTTGTGTGTGGATTTGGTTGACGGAACTGGGATGATGATCAGAGAGTATTGGACTAGTTTTTTTGAGGTCTGAGCCACGGTACGGTCATGGTGGCTTCTCCAATTGGCGTGGTTGTCATTTAAATGCGATAAATCTCAAAATTACGAACTCAGCTGCAAGAGAGAAGAGCGATTTTCCTCTATGTGTTCGTCGCCTTCTTGCTAGCTTAAGGCCTGAAGAGATATGTTTTTCAATGTTTTTGATTCTTGATGAAAAACCGTACTAATTGCTCAAACGAGTCGTGTGAAAAAGCCTCAAATCCTGAAAACCTAACGGAAATTTTCTATCCATCCGGCAGGTCAGTCCAGCTTTGTTTTGAAATGAAGCAAAAATATTTAAAAAATTATGTTACTCGTACGTTAAAAATGAGTCGAGATGTTTGTCAAAAAAATTTTTCATCTCTTTAAATTAATACATATCCATCCTTGTTTCGAGTATACTGTTTTGTTTTTCAACAATTCATGCGACGATGAGAACAAACAGGACAACTTAAGAACTCGATGTGTAAAATTTTCGAGTTTCTGTCCCTCTGGTAAAAAAGAATTCGGAATTTTGCCCTCTACGCAACTGTTATAAGAGCGAATGAATTTGAGAAAATGTTTGGATACTGGAAAATTGAAGTTCGAATTCGATTTAAAATTTTAGTTATGAAATTAATTTTGCAGCGAAATTCGTGTAGTGAGGCAACTTTCGTCGAGATTACAACGCTGAGGATTGTGCGCAACCGGTTGGTAGACTTTCACAAGTGCATGTATTTTCGCCAACCAATTTTTCAAAGTTGGGTTGGCAACAATGCCCACGATGAACCGATGAAAATTTATTAACGAAAAAAATTCATGCGCACGACTCAATGGCGAGTTAGCCTTTTTTCAAAGCTATTAAATTTTTTCAGTCATTATTGGTAGCTTGCTTTTTTTTCGGGTCAATTTTAGCGATCCATTTCTCGAATGTCTGGAACTATTCGGGTCTTTTTTTGTTATGAATAGGACCACTGGCATCTCCTTATCCTTTCTTCATTCGGTTCGTTTTTCTCAATGAAATGACAACACCCTCCACACGCTCTTCGTCTTCTTTCTTCTTTTTTACTGTTATCGTGCGCTTGTATATTTTGATTTCATTTTCATAACAATTTTTTCATATTCGTCTGAAGGCGATGGCTTAGACCAGCGAAATCCTTTTGGTGTTTAAATTTTGAGTTTTTAGGTTTTTAGCCTGGTTTTTTATGTCATATTGCCAATGAAAATCAGGCTATTAGGGTCTGTCGACCTATGACGGATAAGGACGGTGTATGAGGGGGGAGGGGATATCAACAAACCCCATTTTGAGACGGTAGAATACCATTATGACCATTTTGACTATGCCCAGATATCTATTTTGTTTTTTGCTTTTTTCGTCCGAAAATTAAAAATCATTTACTGAGCTCTTTACGGACCAAAATCGATTAAATTTGTGAAATGGGCTTCGATTGACGGCGGATTTGTTATTACGGAGTGAGAATGACCTTGGGTCAAAATTCAGTTATGCCCAAATTTGGGAGAGGGAGTGCTAAGGGGATAAAATTGCAAAAATTATTCCTTTTTGAGCCAATCAAGAGGCAGTCCAAAGTTATATAACATATGTAAAAATCAGCTTCCTAGGTCAATGAGGAGAGCAGATATGAGAAGTTTTCCCCCTTTTTGACCTTAAAAAACATTGTTCCTTCTCTATCTTCTCTGCCATCAAAAGAAAACCACGCTAATCCTTCAAAATTGTCCCCCCCCAACCCTTTTCACTGATATCGTATGGTTCTCAATGTAAAAAATTTTACAATATTTTTCTCGATAATAGTACCAGATTTTATACTACTATCGTTAGTCGTTTAATTTCCATAAAATTTACTATCTATTTTTTTATATCTTTACCACACCGTTTCACGTTTTTTTCAGGGTTCAATCCCCTATTTTTCGGTTCATATGGGCAGCAATGAAAAAAAACTTGTATATTTTCAGAGTCCTCATAACATGAGTTAAAACTTTATAAGAAATGACTTTTTATGTAAGATGAATACAAACTCCGTTAAAAATTGTTAAAGTCGCCCAATCAAATACAATAAAATAGAATTTTCCACTTTGAGAACTCCTGCGCTGATAATGAATGGTCAAAAAGTGATAACTCCTCATATCACAAGTTTGCTTATGTAGTAAGAGTATTATGGTTCAAAAACGAGCACTCTACCTCAATTTGATCGTGTGAAACTGAAGCAAATAGCAAAAATTTTCAACTTTCAGAACCCCCCAATCGGTTTTGCAAATCGAACTCAAAAATTGTTCAACAATCATTTTTTCAAAGTTATTACTCAGTAAAATTGAAACCCGGGTAACTAGGTACAAAAAAGTTGGTCTTTCAGAGGGCGGAGGGGGGAGGCAGATTTGAGAAAAAATGACTACGAGGGCGAATCGAGGAGGTTTTTCAATATTCGACCATTTCCCGCACAATTAATAAAAACTACTGATATCAGAGTATCTTAAGAGTGGACTCTTTATTAAAAAAAAAAATATAGAATAAAAAATTTTAATTTTATAAAATAAAAAAAAATCCATCTATGAAATTGGAAATTCGAATGATGAAATTTGCGTAGAAAAAAAATCACAAAATATAATCATTTTAATCTTAAATAAAAAAATTCCAATTTTATAAAATAAAAAAAAAATATATGTCATAAAATTGGAAATATCCGTGTATTTAAAAAAAAAATATAGGGGGCCCAAAAAAGACTTCCATGGAAATGTATTTTGTTGCTAAGGAAAAGAAAGGAACAGTTGCGACAATGAAAAATAATATGTCGATCGCTAATGAATCGACCATTTGATCTTAAAATCTAATCAGGAAATGGTCGAATTGGGACACTGTAAAATAATATTTCGGTCCCTAATGGACCCATTTAATTACCAAATAGATCATTTAATCTCTAATGGACTATTTTTTCCTGATGGACCATTTGGTCCCAAAATCTAATAAGCTCTGAGAAATCAAGATCTGAAGCTATGGTGAAAATTTCAAGAAAATCGAATTATTTTCTACTCGAGTTAAGACGAAAAAATAGACTTTTTAACTGATCTGCCACTACCATCATCTCTAGAGAACACCTTATGAAGTATGAAAATCGGAATTTCATTCGAGGAATATAAAATTCCCCAGGAAATAAATAAATTTCGTCGATATTATCCATTATAAGTCGAATGTCTATTGAACTACACTTTTGATGACGTCATTAACGTGTTACAATCGAAAGGGAAAAATGATTTCCATATCGTTCGATTGGGCCACTTTGAAAATTAATACCTCGGTCTCTGATGGACGGTTGGTCTCAAACTCTATTCAACTCTGAGAACCAATGGATCGAACCTGTGGTGAAAATTTCAAAAAAATCGGATCAGTTTTACTCGAGGTATTACGTTTGGAAAACGAATAAATAAATAAACAAAACGACAAAGAAATTCTGACGATCCCAAAATGGAGCAGAGTCGACCTCCAAACCCTATTTCTACCAGGCTAAGCCTAGGTATTCGTGTTGAAATGATACTGAGATTCTTCCAATTGCTCGCTAAATGGATAATGGGGTTTTGATCGTCTTATAGGCCTGAATAATTATTTCTAATTTTTTTTTTACGTATTATATGAATGTGTAAATTGAGTTGCTTCGATTGTTTCGTGAAAAATATTTTTTTTACAATACTTCTGGGTTAAGAATATCTTCGATGAATTGAAAAAATGAAAGTATTTATTTGGTAACTTCGTTATTTAAAAAAAAAACAAAGAAAAAACGTATGAAATTCAAAGCACAACTGATTTTAATTTTTTGCGACTGATTTTTATCATTTACCTAATGAATCTTTTTGAATCGAAATCATAGGCTAAATTTCGTTCGTTTAGCTGCTCTCGTCTTCATTTGTAGAAACATATTCACTTGGCGAGAGTATAAGATAATTTATCGAAAAAATAATTCACCTAGTTTTTCGACCATTTCGTTCGATTTGTATTTCAACTTGAATCTATCTATCGTAGTACTTTCGTATCGCTTTCGTGCAGGAATATTATTAAAATCGCTTATCAGTTATTCAGTTATTGCTTGATCTCCGATGAATTTCAAAGAAAAAAATAAATAAATAAATAAATAAATCACTCTGGTACCTAGTTCATTATACGAAACAGATACACTTATACAATTATTACGATTATGCCACCAACAGATACGCGAGCTCGCGTTTCTGTCGTGTGAATTTTTCATTCCCAAACCTATAAAACCAGTTAATTTTGAATCGATATCAAATCTTGTATAGTAGATAGACTACTTTGTATGCGACGCGATGTAATTCGTATATTATACCTAGATCTATAATGTATTAACTGTTTAAGCCTGGTTCCATAGGTAATCGGTACGCTTCTTATACCAATACTAACGAATCATTCAGATACGATTATACCTATATTATTTCTAAGTTATTTTACTCTCGTGTATGCGTATTCGTACGTGAGTAGGTATTTATGACTTGTGTCTTTTTCGTATTCACTTGCACTTACTGCTTATTTGTATGGATAAACGTATTGCTAATGCTATATGTATACATATAATAAATTATCATCACGACCTAATAATGAAGCTTACACTGTACACATATTATATAGAAATGGACAACCGCACACACTCTTCAAAACTGTATTAGGGTTAAAAACTAGTTTAGCTATGGATATACGTTTTGATGACAATTACTCTACGCAGAGAAAAGAAAGACCAAACAGAATAAAAACAGAAAAAAAAATAATTTATTAAAAAAATCATCAACCAAATATGAAGTATCTATTTTGAAATATTTAATGTACCATAAGCAGCTGTAAGAGCAACGAGCAGTAGTATCTCACATCTCACACATGATGATTTACCATTCCATAAAAATGGCTCTTCTTTTACCATTTCGAACGCCAGTAGATAGATACTCGTCGGTTTCTATTTCTTTTTTTTCCCTTCTTCTAATGAAATGATCTTTTATTTTCGTTTTGATATCATTGTATTTGAACAACTCGAGTCGACTTTATATGTAAATTAACCGACGAGGTTTCCCTCTTTCCGCGCCTTCCCTTGTGCACGTATTTCGAAGACTATTACGAGTAAATCGTAAGAAGTCTCTATTTCTCACTTCATCAATGAATCTCCCTCTTCATCGTATTTTTTTTTTTCATCTTCCTATTTCTTTTTTTTTCAGTCATTTCTTCAAGGTCGTTCAATTGATATGTGTGGGAAATAAATACTCTGTTCTCGTTACCTGTACGTTTAATCGTTTTATAACTACTACTACCTTTTTTTCCTTCTTTTTCACATTTATATTTCTTTACCGAAAAAAAATATATATGTGTACTTGATACGGTCGAAATTTTAATATTCGTAATCGTTTCTATTTCCTATCGTCGAGGAGATTACTTTGAAGAGTTGGGGTTTTTCAACGTCGTAATAGGTGCATAATTTGAGAGAAAGTTTTTCGATTTTTTTGCTTTTTGTTGTAGTAGTTTTGAAATTTTCGGGTTTTCGTTTCAATTTTTATTGTTTTTGGTTGAAAAAAATTTAACCATTTGGTAATAAATATGGTAATGTGTTGTATTTAGTCGAAGATTTTCGTAGATTTTTAATTATTTTTAATGTTGTTTATTGTAGAGTAAATCTAAAAGGAAAAAAACTGGCTAATGATTTAGCTAATTTTTGGATATAAGATGGGTGTATTTTGATTTGAAATATTGCTACTTTTACTCCAGCGTTGTCTAGTTTTGCGTGTGAAGTTCCTTAGACGAGCAAGGTGTATTTGAAATGATAATTGTAGGAACTTTTTACCATCATTTTACTAAAATTTTCACTATTTAGTATTTTGCCTCAATTCGAGTATACTAAACCAAAACTGTTTTTTTCTCTTCAAAGGATCAAACAAAAAATTTAAAATTTTAAATTCGCGTAAATGATAATAATTGAACCCAAACAGAATGAATTTAGAGTATTTCTGGACCCGAAATAATCCATTTGAGGCTTTTATAAGGAAGGGCACCAAAATGTTACAAACCTAATATTTTTGCATGGATCACCTCACGAAGACCTCTCTCTTTCCAGCAATGTAATTTTTTTTCTTTGTAGCATAAAAATTAAAGGTGGTACAGTTTTTTACTTCGCTTGTAAAATTAATTTCATATGACTCTGGTTTTTTTTTTTTTGAAAACTCTCTTCAATTTTAAGTACAAGTCGAATTTCTGGTTTCATTTTTTAACTTGATTTTCTATGCTAATTTATTGCTAGTGAAAACCAGCCTATCACGGCCTATCAACTTGCGTTGGATAAAGAAAAAAGGGGGTATCAACAAAATCCGTTTTTGGGGTCCTAGCACACCAGTACTACCATTTTTGACAGTGCCAGATACTTATTATTCCCCCTTCCCCTTTCCCTCGAATCTAAAAGATTATTTGTTCAGTTTGATACAGACGAAAATTGATAAAAATTGGGAAATACGACTTCGATTGGCGAGCCATTTTATTTTCTGGAGTGAAGATGACCTCGGGTCAAAATTCGGTCGTGCCCAAACTTGGGGAAGGGGGTGCTGTAGGGTTAAAATTGCAAAAATTGTTCTTTTTTGAGCCTATCGGTAGGCAATGTAAAATTGTATAGCATATCTAAAAATCAACCTGCTAAGTCAATTAAATGGGGGGGGGGATATACGGGGTTTTCCCCCTTTTTGACTTTAAAAAGGGCCTTTTCCTCCCAAACAACCCTCCCAAATTGAATTGGGAAGTTGAAATTTGGTATGTAGACTTGGTATACGCCTCCAGTAATGACCAGTTTTTTACTTTTTTTTTTTTAGAGATCATCTTCTAATCAGGGGCGGGGAGGAGGGGATCACTGCTTCAAAATTGGAAAATTTTACATAGTGAAAAATACTGCTCATAACACGAGAAAATTTTTTCGAGTTTTCAGCTCAAAATGAAGCTATTTGAAGTCCCGGCACAATGTTTAAAGTCATATTGAGTATATGGAAAATGAAGCGTTTGCGTTGAGTATTTTTGATTTTAAAAAGTCATACCGTCTGATATTTTGTTATGAGTTGAGCTTTATTTTAAATTTTAAATTCGTATTTCAGTATGGAACTGTGTTTATGTATTTTAAAAATCTGGATAGATAACTATATTGCGCTCACCTATCCTGATGAAAATGAAAGTGAAGACAACTCGAGAACGACAAAGTGACACAATTTTTTTTTTGTTCGTTTTACTTTTCGAGACATTTGTAATATTTTTACTTTTATTTCGAAGCATTATTTTTTGTTGAAATGAGTAATTTTCATTACTTTTTTAGTTTCATCTTTTTTCTGGGTGGACTTAATTGAAAAAATTGGCGATTGCGAGTAGCTATAAAATAGAATTTATTTGATAGAAATAATTTAGCAGCATTCTTTTTATATTGTATAAAAATCGTGAAGTCTTTTTTCATACTTTTAAAAAATTTTACCAACTTTTTGACATTCAAAGTAACGCTGCTGTATTTTTTTTTTTTTCATAAGTTTCTTGTACGCCTTGATGGTTTTTTATGAACTTGGAGATTACTGCGATTGAAACTCAATCTTTAGGATATTTTATTTCAGAAGTAATTTTAATTAAAATTTCATCATTGAGGAAAATTTTACAACTAGATTCGTAGAAATTAAATCAATTATTTTTCATATTTTTTAGAATAATGGTTTAAAGACGAAAGAAGTTCTCGATGCATATTTTTTTTAACAATTTTATAACTAATTGAGTAAATTGTAATTTTTTAATAGGGATGTTTTCTATATGATTAATTATAAGTGGTCGCTGAAATAGATCACATTGGAATTTAAAATTTTGAAAATAAATTGATCAGACGATTAAAGGGAATATTTTACGGATTTTCATGAATGATGGTTTAAAGATGAAAATAGTTCTTGGTAGATTTTTCTTTTTGCCAATTTTTTACTAATTGAGTAAATTATAATTTTTTAATAGGGATGTTTTCTATGTGATTAATTATAAGGGGTTGCTGAAATAAATCACACTGGAATTTAAAAATTTTGAAAATAAATTAATCAGACGATTAAAGAGAATATTTTTCAGATTTTCATGAATGATGATGGTTTAAAGATGAAAGAAGTTCTTGGTAGATTTTTTTTGCCAATTTTTTACCAATTGAGTAAATTGTAATTTTTTAATAGGGATGTTTTCTATATGATTAATTATAAGGGGTTGCTGAAATAGATCACATTGGAATTTGAAATTTTTGAAGATAAATTAATCAGACGATTAAAGGGAATATTTTTCAGATTTTCATGAATGATGATGGTTTTAAAGATGAAAGTAGTTCTCGATAGATATATTTTTTAATAGGGGTGTTTTCAATATGATTAATTATAAGTGGTTGCTGAAATAAATCACGTTGGGATTTGAAATTTTGAAAATAAATTGATCAGACGATTAAAGGGAATATTTTTCAAATTTCATGAATGATGATGGTTTAAAGATGAAAGTAGTTCTAGATAGGATATTTTTTTTAGCCAATTTTTTACCAATTGAGTAAATTGTAAATTTTTAATAGTAATGTTTTCTATATGATTAATTATAAGTGGTTGCTGAAATAAATCACATTGGAATTTGAAATTTTGAAAATATTTGATCAGACGATTAAAGGGAGTATAACTCTTAAATCTATCGTGCAATAGAGCTATTTGAAAAAGGTAGTGCAAATAAATTTACTTATTGTAATAACGGCGAGTATATTATATTTAAATTAATACAATTGAGAAAAATTAGTTGTACTTACAAAATAACGACCATGTCAACTCCAGGTTGATGGGTATCACGACCAGTGCCGGATATGAAATCGTGTTTCTAGTAAAATTGGCGCGTGCGTACGTTGAGAAAAATTATAATAAGTGTTGTTGTTGTTGTTGTTTTTTTTTTCTAAATCGAATAAAATCGAATAGTCTTCGAATCGATTAAAGAAAAAAATGAAAAACCAAACGTATTAAATGAACGTAGTCTATGCGGGGAAAAAATGTAAAAATAAATCATATAGTTATTTTAAAGGAAGAAAAAAAAGTGGAAAAAAAACTATACACAAAAACAGTAACAACATTAAATTGAAAAAATAAGTTTGAAAAAAAAATATCGCTTTTAAAAATAAAAACCAAAAATAAAACGCGAAAAAATACGTAATAAAATTCGTGAAAAAATGAAAATGCGGCGACGATTATTAATCCAAACGAACATAGCATGTACCACCGATGCACACGTACTAAGCTGCGCGCCGTATCTGACTTTCTCATCCGTTTCGGGAGCTGAGCGGACCTTAGCTGGTGCCAGCTTCCAACCTTTCGCGTATCCCACTACCGGAACTTGGAAACCGGAAGAAGGTGATGCTGGTATTAACCAATCGCCTTCGACGGTACCGCCTTCTATTTGTTGTCGGCGCTGGGGTAAGCGTGCGGGGTTAGCTCGCGATTGCTCCAACTCGCGTTCGTTCGCCGGTTCGCGCCTCGTACGTACGGTTCCAGCATCATCTGCACAAGTATTGTAGAATATTTTTAGCCCGAACAAACGCCTGCCTTGCCTAGGTTTGTCGGTAATTACCGATTACGTATGTGTAGTGCTGGGACGAGTAGCATAAGTGCGTGTGTCTTCGTCTACCTGCGCCTGTACGACGCTTGTGTCTGTATATATGTAAGACATTCGGCAGCACGATTCACTAATTTAATACAGATTTATATGTGTACGGTATACGTATACGTCTGATCGTCTCCCTATATACACCTATTATTCGCCGCAGACAAGCAGCTTCATTGGATTCTCTTTGCTCTTTGCTCTTCGCTCTTTACACGTATAACGGATCACGCATCGTCTGTAACTTTGAGTCTGACGTGAGCTATATAGTCTGCGGGTGTACGTACACCTAGCTTCCTAGCCATAGACACATTGCTGTGCTAGTCTGCCGATGGAAGCTGGTTTTCTTTTTTCTTTTCTTCAACCAACAAGAGGAGACTAACGTGGTTCTTTATGATGTGAGATGTGTGGTGTCTCCTGTGATCCCGCGTAGTCTCGCGATTTTGTTATTTAGGTATATTTAAATTGTTGGTTCCAATGAATCTTACGTGATTCGAATTTTCACGAAGAGGAAGGAAGATTTTTTTGTACATATTTTTCAATATATTTATTGTTTTTGTTTCAGAGGTAAGCGATATGATTTTGCCGAGAAGTCAGTACTTAGAACTGATAAGATGTTCCAGCTTCCAGATTCAATGTTGGCCAAGGTATGAGATGAAATTTTCTCTTCTTGTTTTTTCATGGAACAGCGATGAGCGATAAAGTGAAAACTAGGTGCAGTTGGTATGGTGAGCACAAAGAAACTAAAAAAAGAAAACAATACAGGATGGCATAATTTTGAAAAGTTTTCCAATTTTTTTTGCTGGAGCCATTCGACATCTATAGACTCTCTAAGAGGTTACCCAGTAGTCTGTCGATTAATGTGTAAAACGCTGAGATCAATTCCCCCCTCCCTGCACTGGTGAGTGTGACGTTATTGGGGGACCTTTGCACCTATATTATATGAGCGATACACTTCTTTTCGGAGTTTTCGAATTTTTACTCAACAACGATAAGTTATACACAATTTTTGAAAAGAACCAATCTTTTAGAAAATAAAAAATCCTGTAGGACGATTTTTCATTATTATTATTTTTTTTTAGATGGAAATTCGGCAAGATACATTCTTGTTGCAGGCAGTGATGTGCCTCTTTTCATAGTGTTTAATTTTTTTTTTTTTTTATACTGAGCGTGTGTAATTTCTAAGACTATTACGCCCAGTGGAAAGGGGATCTAAATCTGATTTTTTAACTTCGAGTTCTTTTATTAGATAGAGGATTTTGGAGATTTGTGATGGTTCATCAGGAATGGTTTCAGAGTTTTCTGGTATATTTTGTTTTGATCGTA
>FIZR01008644.1:0-14236 GCA_900060175.1 Ferrisia virgata
GCCAGTTTTGCAACTCCGAGCCCAACTCAACCCAACACCTTCTCTTCTTTTACCCAAAAATCCTCCTACTAATAAGCAGACTCAACCTGAGCCACCAGATTTAAGTTCCTACCTTCCGAATCTATCCAACACTGGGCGTAAAAATCTTGAAATTATACACGCCCAGTATAATAAAAATTAAAAAAAAAAAAACGAAATAAAAAAGTTTTTTGAATTTTTTTTCAAAAACGAAATTATTACACATTTTTATACGTAAAATTATCGTTGTTTTCGAATTTTTTCAATTTCCCTTCGTATAATTTACATCACATTCGACATACTAGTACATGTGAAAATTTCAATTTTATTGTCCATTTGTAACGAACATGACACAAGAAAGTTGATATACACTTCCCCTATGCGTTTATTTTACTCTGTCCAAAAAGGATTCGAGAGTTTACTGAAGGATTTATTAATACCTTTATTTATATAATGCACAAGCACATAACAAATACTTACGTAGATTTTTTAGTATAATCAAACGAATCGCCATTTTCACACCATAAACAAAGATAACTGATATAACAGCATCGCTCGTATAATGTACGAAAAGGCGCTATACTGCGTAAATCTTGTATTATTCTATGGAGCGTAAAAGCATTAAAAGTGTAATATCCTTTTTGTTTCAACGATAAACCGGCTACCGGTGTATATGCGGCGGTATTTATTTATCTAAAATGTTAGATACATGTACACGTATAACCCATTCTGTTCCGTTCCGTTCCGGTGTGAAACATTAAAATCGCGATTGTTTTATATGCGTAAGCATATAAGTAGGCATATTACAAAATGGCAAAGAAAAAAAAAATAGAAAAAAATTTAATACTATTGTTATAACAGCTTGTAATGATGAGATCGAGGCGGTGCTCGAGGTTATAAACATTTTAAGTACACATCGAGTATCTGATGGAAAAATTATTCCATCGAATTAAACGCCTATTAATGTTCACTTAATAAAATTGCGAGTTTTAATTGGGAGAGTAAGTTATTTGCGAAATTACCTACTCGAAATAAATTCGCCTTTCAGCTCAGCATCTGTGGGAAATATTTTGGCAGGTTTTGGTGAATCATTAGTGGGGAAAAAATGCTGCATTTTTAGGGGTCTATAAATGCAGCTGCGAATATTCTGTTCATTGCTCTGTGGACAAATTGCTGGCTAGCAAAATGAAGCTTTCTTTACAAGGGAAGTACCTCAAGTGTGAAAAAAAAATTTGTTTACAGCTGCGTAGAACATTCAAAATCATTCCCATAATCAAAATTTCAGCCTCTAAGATCCATTTGGAGGGAGTTATGGGGGTGGAATACTAAAATATTGGCAAATAACAGTGGCAAAATTAATGAAAACTGAAATAACTCGAGTTCATATCACGTACTACCCTCAATATGGGCCATCCTGGGGTGGGGTAGTCGTCCGGATCCGCGTGTAACACCTTGAGGGGTGTATTTTCAGCCATCACTTTTTATATTTTTTTAGTTGTATTTCAGATGGCTAAAAATACACCCCTCAAGGTGTTACACGCGGATCCGGGCCACTACCCTGCCCCTGGGTGGCCCATATCGAGGGTAATATGTGGTGAAAAAATTAACCCCTAAGCGAGGTATGAACTCGAGTTATTTCACTTTTTCATCACTTTCGCAATGTTATTCGTCAATTTTTTGATATTCCACCCCTCATAACTCACCCCCCCCCAATGGATCTTAAGGCTTGAAATTTTGGTTGCGGGAGTAATACATTTTTTTTTCATTTGGCGTATAACAATTGGGGTACTTCCATTGTTAGTATATAGGCGCAAATGGAAATCCGTAGGAACTGAATGTTGAAAGCAATTTTATGATTGATTCTCGTTCTTAGACGTCCAAAGAAGAAATTTAGCTTGGATGCCTGTTTTTCCGACCCCCTCCCTCCCTTGTGAACCCACCCCCTTTCTGAGAAACACCCCTAAATTCTGACATATGGCCGATATCGACAAATTTTTCAAATAAAATTTATAGCTCGAAGTACGAGGGATACTTTGAGCTATGTGCAAAATTTCGCTCAGACCACTCCCCCGCGCCCTATTTCATAAATTATTCGACAAAAACACCCGAAAAATTGATTATTTGTATTTTTCATTAAAATTAGCTAACATACGATCGTACTTGATAGAATCGAAGTTGTTCAGAATCACAATGAGAATATATATATACTCAAAAGAGCCTTTCTTGACAAGGGTAAAAAACGTACCCCGATCCAAAATCGATCAGACTTGAACCAAAATGTTACTTATGGTTTAAAAACATCTGAAAAAACGTTTGACTCCTATGCTCACCCCTTCTAGAATTATCACCCCAAATGTCAAGATTTCAATACGCGATATGTCTGGAAGGGAAGGGAAGGGAAGGGTAAAAACTTTGAAATTTTCAAAGATTATATTTCTTGCTTAGTACTGAAAATGAGAATTTTTTTAAAATTTTTGGAGCCAATTTTCACATTTTTTTCATGTTGAAATTGGGAAAAAAATTTATTGGGTGGGGGGGGGGGGACTTATAGCTGAAAATTTGTTCATTATCTTTGTCAGGTGGTCATCTATCATGCATATTTTTTTGAAGTTCCGAAATTGAGTGTAACGTGCTAAAAAAAAACACATTTTCCACTACCTTTCCATAATTAATAAGAGAGATATCCCAACTCAAAGCAAAATTTCGAGTCAATACATGAATAAATTGAAAGTACAAATGAAAAGAACTCAATTTCCAAAATTTCAAGTGCTGAAGTGCATTTCTTGAATTTTGGCGAATTTTTAAAGTTTAAAAATTATCTCATCGTTGTGTAAATCATGAAAATTTGATCTGATCAACTAAAAAAGCAGAAATTTGGTACATATCATACTTTCGACCTCCCAAATCGGGCGGGGTATCCCATAGAGAACGGTCCCTAAGCAGACCCGCCTTCAGCATACAAAGCACGTCACCGATAAGGCTGATGCCCTAATCTACCGTGGTGTGTATGTCCCCATTGTAAGCTACGCTCCAGCGACTTGGCCGGAGAGACTCCGATCGTACAACCCCACTGAGCTCATCAAAAGTCAAAGGCTGGCCCTGAAAACTGTAATGTTGGGGGAGGGGGCACACTTCATGCAGAGCGGAATCCCTTCAGGTAATCAGTGGCTGTATGCCGATTGACTTGGAGACTAAATGGCAAAGAAGGTATGCACTGATGTCCAGAGGGCAAACAGATGCACAGAGAGCCCTAAACAGAAATATGTGCACAGAAGATGCAATTCAGGAATGTCAGACCGTCTGGGACGAGTCGTCATTTGGAAAAGACTCGAAGAAGGACTGGTAATAAACACATATGTTACACAGATCCTGACAAAGCATGGGGATATCGCAGTGTATCTTCATGAAAAGGTAAAAAAACGACCAACAGCGGTCTGCCAGAGATGTACGTTGTTTGGAGAAATCGAGGACGCTATCGATATTATTATGAAGTTGCGCCAGCGATGATAGAAAAGTAGGCTCGGAGCGTCTTAAGACTGAATTGCAGATTCAAGGCGATCTGGACCACTGTCCTCTTCCTGACTTGCTCGGGAAAGGTGATGGTGGTGGCCCATTCGCAACCTTTGCCGAAGCTGTGCTGATCCGAGAAGAAGTGACGACTTGACGTAAGCGAAGCCGTCCTTTCAAGTATCCGAAAGCAACTGAGGTTCGCGAGTAGTGAGATGGGATCTATCAAGAGACACATAGTGCCTATTGAATCGCTAGCCAGATCAGCAGTCTAAGAGAGTTTGATCTATCGAACGCAGGCTACCCAGTGGCCCAGCTGGGAAGAGGAAGAGGAGTAACCGAGTGTGACAGGAGAAGACACCTGAACACGACTGAAGAAGGAAGAGACCCAACTTAGGAAAAGAGAAAAGAAGTTACCATGTTATTTTATTTTAGTGAAGAAGAAGTTATCTAATTAGAAGTTTCATTTTGTTGTAGATTAAGATGCAAAAACTTAGACTAAGTTAGCGCAATGATTCATACTGTGTGGTAAAATTGTAAAATTGGGGAGCGCAAAAAAAAAACAAAAAAAAGATTATTAAAAATGAAAAATAAGAATTGGATGGGTACAAGATAAATACGAGTCTTTCATAAAACTTTACAATGTGTTACAGGTTCACTTGCATCTTTGCAGAGCTCTTCAAGTGATTTACAATTCAACGAGTGAATTAGATGCATCTTCAAATACAATGGAAAGACTACGTGGATAAACGCTATCAAATATTAGATAATTCGGACACGAAGAACATACTATGAATTATAAATGTACGTATCGTATACACAATACACACGCTTATTATTACTGTCTGTAATACGACGAACGATAATTGGGATCTCGTATTGGGCCAGTTTTTCGCGAGCTTGTCCGTCCAAACTATGTACATAAGAGTACTCTCGTATTGAGCGATATGAGGAAGGGTAAGAGAAAGAAAATCGCACCCTCTGTGATGAGAAATAGTTAGAAAAACATGCGCGTGCTTATTTTAAGGAATAAAGGCGATGCCACCACGGCCAGCACCATTAGCTCCATCGTCACCGTCACCGATATTACGGTATCGCAAATTTTATCCCGTGAAACAGTAATCAAAATGCCTTCGTCGTTCTTTCCCTTCCCTCTGCGTCTTTTTTCCTTTTCCTCTTTCTTTTTTAACTCTATCTCGTTAATAAGAAACGGGAATAAAGTGTGCGCGAGTCCTATGGGGAAAAATATACGTACCAAGTAAGAAGAGAAGGATTAACCACGTTCGAGCTCGGGATGAAGTTAATCAGCGCGCCGGTCTTTTTCTCTTTCGCCGGTGACATATGACATCATATTTATTTGTCTATACTCGTCGAATAAATCTACCATTTTCGTATTCGTTTTTCCATCACTATTCTACGCCACGATTGCTGCCGCCGTCGCCGACACCGTTGCTCGTGATGCTGCGCACTTTTTCCAAGATAAGCCGCTTTACTTTTTTGGTGCGGCCTGCTGCCTTTCGTGTAGGTAGGTATTTTCCTTTTCTGCTTCCTTCTTTTTTTCTTCCCCCACCTATCGTTTGGCTCCTCTTTCCACCGTATATCTTTATACAGTTCGTCGTATATTTATATACAGATACACAGCATCGACGTACCACACACTTTTATCCGATCTCTCGCTTATTGGTTCATTAAATAATAAATATTATCGGCTCGAAACACGTGGAAAATTTTTAATTGGTTCGTTTCATCTCATAGAAGGCTTTTTTTGGATTAGTTTTTTCGACGTTATTAGCTGGTAGGTACTTAGGTAGGTATACATTGGAAATCGGGAGGATATTTTCATCGATGCATGTATCCAAGAGTTTCCATCTTGAAAAATCATTATCCGATCAAATTTTGGATGGTATTATTTTTTAAGGCAAATATCCCTTCCCCTTCAACCAAAATATGCGTGCTACGGTGTTGTATTGAGGGTATTTCGTTATTAAACTTATACTATGGGATACTACCAAAAAAAAAAATTTTGTTAAAACATAGGCTAGGCTTAATTTTCTTACACTGAAAATGTAGTGCGAGAAATAATGTACCTACAGGTGGATAACTTATTCAATTACCTATGGCTTAAAGATCAGCCTATCTGATACATAGGTCTAGCTACATAAGAGGGTAATTTCCTTCACGATCTTTAACAAAAAACAAAGCAGCATCACTTTGCATTAATTTTTGAGCCTGATTTTCAAAAAATTAAAAAAGATATTCGAATTCTTCACTTATGGAATAAAAGAAGGAACTCTCCCGGGATAGCTTTTTTTTGAAGAGTGGTAGGGGTAAAGCAGATATTGAGGTCTACAGCTGAACCCTCCAAAAAGCACATATCAGACTCATACTAAACCTACATACAAAATTTCAACTTCACAGATCACTTTGGAGAAGAGCTATACGAGGAAAAAACTCAAAAAATAAAAAAAAACTAATCAAAAAACTACATTTTCGAAGTTGTGAGGGAGGGGAGGACCGTCCACGCAATATCCCCCTTCTCCCGATTAACCTAGCAGACTGATTTTTGGATATGTTACGCAACTTTGGATTTTCTGTCAATCGGTTCAAAAAGGAATAATTTTTGCGTTTTTGGCCCCTCAGTAGCCCCCACCCCTAAATTTGCACGTAACTGAATTTTGAACCCAAAATCATCCCCACTTAAATATACGTAATGCGCCGCTAAACTGAGTCTATTGACTGAATTGAGAAGTTTTGATTAGCACGGAGCAGAGTAAATGATTTCAGTCTTGGGGGTAAAAACAAAATAAATACATAGTAGCCTTTGCACGCAAACAATAAAAATCAAAAGAATGTAAGTTTTGATATTTTAAACGTAGTTGATAGAATTGTTTTCTGTTTTTTATCTAATGCTTATACATCAACCGGGGCCAAAGTCAACTAATTTTCCTCAACATATCAACTTAAAATCATAAAATCAAACCTAGATCACGGTCAACTGTTGATGACTCAACATTAATCATCTTCAATTTTCCTCAAAATTTCAACTTGAAATCATAACATCAACCAGGTTCGATGTCTACTAACTTTCCTCGGTATTTTAACTTGAAATCATGAGATAAATCCACGATCAAAGTCAAAAGGTGAAGAGTAAACTTTAAACATCTTCAATTTTCTTCAACATCTTAACTTAAAGTCATAAAATTTATCCAGTGTCAAAGTCAATTAATTTTCTTCAGCGTATCAACTTCAAATCGTAAACTCAATCCAAGGTCAAAGCCAACTTTAACCGTCTCTAATTTTCCTCACCATTTTAACTTAAAATCATAAAATCAACCCAGGGTCAAGGTCAACTAATTTTCCTCAATACTTCAAATAAAAATCATGAAATCAATCGAGGGTAAAGGTCAACTGTTGAAGAGTAAACTTTAAGCATTTCCAATTTTCCTCAACATCTTAACTTAAAATCATAAAATTTATTCAGGGTCAAGGTCAATTAATTTTCCTCAACCTATCAACTTAAAATCTTGAAATCAATCCCAGGCAAGGTCAACTGTTGAAGAGTAAACTTTAAACATCTCCCATTCTCCTCAACATCTTGACTTAAATTCATAAAATTTATCCAGTGCTGAAGTCAATTTTCCCTAAACATTTCAACTTGAAATCGTGAAATCCATCCAAGGTCAAGGTCAACTGTTGAAGAGTAAACTTTAAACATCTCTAATTTCCCTCAACATTTTAACCTAAAATCTTAAAATTAATCCAGGGTCAAGGTCGATTGTTGATCATTATTCATCTTTGTTTTTCCTCAAAATTTCAACTTAAAATCATAAAATTAACCCGGGTCAATATCAACTAATTTTCCTCAACATTTCAACCCAAAATCATGAAATCAATCCAGGGTCAAGGTCAACTAATTTTTCTCAACATTTTAACTTGAAATCATAAAATTGATCCAGGGCCAGGGTCATTTGTCGACATGTCAAATGAAGACAGGCCAAACTTTAAATTCTTTTTCAAAAATAATGCAACTGTTGACAGATGTCAACAGCACAAGACAGTTGACCATCAATGCTGAAACCATCAACATCCATACCATCGAAATTTCTTCATTTCATTTTCACATTCATTTTTATTTTTTTCGAAGTGAAAACATTTTGTCTCATGATCAACTACATATAATGTTATGAACCAAAGACATAATCCTAGGTTGGTCATCATTTTACCTGCTCCTGTTTCAGAATAAGACAAAATCGCATCGGTGATGTTTTTTTAACATTCAGCATTTTGGAAAATTGCTTAGCATTTTTTTTTTTACAACGCTCAACAAGTTTCAGCCAAAACAGCTTTACGTTGAAATTCAACTTTTCTACGAACATTTTAGCCTGATTTAATATGTCATATTGTCAATGAAAACAAAGCTATTACAGGGCGGTGAGAAGTGATGAAATACCAACAAAATCCGTTTTCGGACCCTAGAAGGCCAGTAAGACATTTTTTAGCCATGTCAGATATTTATTTTTCCCCCCAAACATTAAAATCATTTACTCTGCTCGATACTGACCAAAATTGCTCTAACTCGGCCAATCAGCTCAGTTTGGCGGCGGATTATATGTATATGAGTGGGGATGACCTCGAGTCAAAATTCAGTTTTGCCCCATTTTGGGGATTAGGGTGCTAATGGGCCAAAAACATAAAAATTGTTTTTTTTTTTCAAGCCAATTGATGAAGAATTCAAAGTTGCATAACATACGCAAAACTCAACCTCTTAGGTCAATTAGGGGGGAATATATGAATAGTTTCCTCCTTTTTGGGCTTGAAAAAGAGCTATTCCTCCCCTATCTGCCGGCCAAAATGAGTTCGGAAGTTGTGTATTCTGGTGGTTTCGATTTTTCAGCCTCATTGCACCCCCTCACAGCCCCAGAAATGTGGTTTTTTGGTCAGGTTTTCTTATGTTATGAGTTTTTTTAGTTTGTTTGTCACATAACTCTCCTCCAAATACAGATAGGAGCTGGAATTTGGTATGCATATTTAGTAGGTACTATAGATATGAATTTTGGTGGTATTGACTTTTCAGCTCCATTTCACCCCCTTACAGTCCAAAATATGTAGGTTATTGGTCGTTTTTTCTTATTTTTCTAGTTCGTTCCTCGCATAACTTCCCTCCAAATTGAGTTAGGAACTAGAAATTAGCTGTATACGTTCAGTAGGGGGCCTAGATGCGTCTTTTGGCGGTTTTGACTTTTCAGTCCTATTTCACCCCCTCACAGCCCCAAGTATGTGGGTTTTTCTTATTTTTCGAGTTCGTTCCTCAATTGAGCTAGGAACTTGAAGTTAGGTATGTACATTCGGCAGGTACCCTAGTTCTGCCTTTTGAGGATCTCAACTCTAGGAACTTGAAGTTAGCTAGGTACATTCAGTAGATACCCTAATTGGGCCTTTTGAGGGTTTCAACTTTTTTTCAATTTTCACGATTGTAGTATGTCACGAAAATAAGGTTGAAAAAGCATCGCTTTTCGATGCTTTTTTTAGATCAAAAAAATTGTAACATAATACTTCTTCTAAAATTTTTAAATAACTTGGAGAAAATATATTCATATCAAGTAGTGGGGAGTACCTGATCACTTCAAAAAGAATTTTCGAACTGCATACTTATGAGAGCTTTTTCAAACGTTAAGGGCAAAAATTTGAAATTTTTTTGCAAAATTTTAGTGTTTTTCTTACATTATTCCAGATATCTCACGAACCACTAAACCTTTACACAAAATTTTTTTACTGGAAATACTGCACCATGTACTGACATTTTCGGATGAAAAATTGTAAATTTTTGCAAATGATCTCAGATTTTGGAGAGAAAAAATTTCCATATCTGTGTATCTTTGCTCCTGTAATGATTAAGATAGGCAAAACATTACCCATACGTCTAACTTGGGTTGCTCTACTTGTGGTATGAAGGAAGTACTAATGTAGCAAAACACCCTGTATAGAAAAAGGTAAAATAAAATCGATATAGCATCGTATGCTTTATATAATAATAAGTTGCAAACTTCTTTGAAGAATGATTTTGTGGGCATCCATTTGGACGACAAAGCGATACCACGTCGCATCGAGCTTTGATAGATTTTCAATAACGATACGAAAGACGTTGCTGTCGTCAGCAGGCTTTTTGTTCGCATTGACAGTTTGTCCTTCTAATCATTTATTACAACGTTATGTCGAACGAGGTGGATAGCTGGGTACTCTTCGGGTAGGTTATTTTAAAAATATAAATAATAAATTTGTTTTTTATTTATTTTCATCGCGAATCGTGAATAACGCGACATGGACACTATCTTTCATCGCATTCACCCGTAACGTCGTTCACACGCGATTACGAGCTTGAAAAATTATTTTTTAATTAACCGTCGCCTCGTACTCGGAGCTTGTAAAGACGCCACAATAACACGGACAAGATGGACAGCGACTAATGAAAAACAAAAGGTGAAAAATACCCGTTCTCGGTACAAATCGATAATAATCTTGGTACTTTTTTAAAAGTTCTTTTTAGAATTAAAATTACAGCTTTTGTCGTATAAGGTTGTTGTGTGGTTGTTGTATCGAGAACACTGGTATAGGTATCTGCAATGTAGACAGAGAAAGCAACACGACGAACGAATGAATCAAACGTATACGTAGCAGCAGACGAATGAACCGTATACAGCAATTCGTTTATCGTCGAATTAATTTAACGAATTACCACGATCGGAGGGGTTTTATTTCTATTTTTCGCTTTTCTTTGATTGATTCGGGATTTTTTTACCGACTTTTTACTTTTCTTCGTCCGGTTTTCTTTGTCCGGCTGATCGTAAACCGTAACTTAATAATGTGTCTTGTATGTGCTGAGAGAAAGAAACATACCCACACAAAGACGCAGAAAAAAAAAAAAAGACGAAAATAGTGTGACGATGGGTGAACGAGGGCTGACAGCGGTGAGGTGGCGCGGCGAGCGTTTACAAAAACTACGTGATTCGTAAAAGGATATTCTTTCTGTTGTAAGAATCAGCTAATTAAACCGAGTAAAAGTCGATTCGTTTGAGAAATCTTAAAAGTCGAGCTTTTCTTTGACTGAATGACAGGCTACTGTGTTCCAGGATCCGTCCAATGTTTCATTATTTACACCAGATTTTTTTCTCTCTCTCTCTCTTCCTCTTTCTCTTCTTCTTCTCTACACCCCTCTTGTTTTCGTTCGTATTTCTGCGCTCCAACGGACGCGGTGGAATTTTTTCCTCTTTTTTTTTGAGTATCGTGTGTATACACATTCGCTAATAAAATCTATGAGAAAAATCCTGTTCAATGTGTACAGACGAACAGATAACAGTATTTTTTTTTTTCTTTCGTATACTTCTCCTTATAGCCCATCAAATTAATAAGAAAAAGTCTGAGATAAAAAGAACGCCTCGAATAGGTATAGGTTCTCCACGGTGAAGAGAGCAAGAGGTGGTCTTCATTTTCTTAGCTATTATTAGCTCCGGATTGTTACATTTTCAGGGTTCTTTCTACCTTTTCTTTTTTAATTTTAGCCGACCACATAGACGTTTCCTGTTTGATTGGTTTCGCTTTAAAGCAAATAAATGAAATTCCGGTGTTTTTTCTTTATTTTTTTTTTTATTTTTTATACACGTTTCGCTGGTAGTGTAGATTTTCTCAACCGTGCAGTGTACTGAAATAGCTTGCTGTAGACTAAAAAGTTGAGCATAAGTTGGAACCAAATTGGATGAAAAAATCGAAAATATATTCCAAACAATCGAAGCGAATTTTTATAAACAGAGACGAATTGTTGAATCTACATATTTACCCTATGGGAAAAATAAAGCGAATTAAAAATTGATCATCAAAATTTTGAAAGCTCAGTACAAAGATTGAAAGCTCCCGCTTAAAAATTTGAAAAAATTGCCCAAAGGAGACCTTTCGATGTTAGTTTCAACTAATGAATTTTTAAAAAGGGAAGTCAACGCGTTTAGAGGGCATAGGGTTCTACAACTTTGGTCAAAATTCAAAAAAATACGTAAAAAGTGAATTGGCGAATCGATTTTTACGAATTCGAGCACGTTGAGTTTGAATATTCAGTTTATTTTTGGACCCGTCTCATGGGTAAACCCCTCACCCCTCCGCAGCCCTCCAGGGTGATCATAAAAATTTTAAAATTATAAGGAAAGATTCGACTCTGCTGAGATAGAACATCAAACTATTTTATTGATTCCACTCTCTTGTACCTGCACTCTTCGAATTTTTTGTAATTTCGTAGTCAGTTCGAGGCACGTGGAAGTCGGATCAAGCAAGCAAGTTGATATTCAATCTAAATAGTGTCCAACCAATGGAAATTGATATGCCACACGCTGCGCTGTTTTAATCCTTTTTCAAAATTTTTCTATACTTGAAATACCCAAGAAGGTACTTAAAAAAATGTAATATTCAAACTCAGCGGCCTGAAATTAGTAGGAATCACTCTTGTGTGCAAGGGGGGGGGGGTTTACAGTCCTAACTCCATTCTGGTTGCATTTATTTCACCGGTCTGAGCAATGTGATGCTCAATTAAGATGGAATGTAATTATTTTAAAGAAGAAATGTTTTTTTTTCTTCAATTTTTTTCAATGTTGACAGTATAAGGAGATGATAGGGGCGTTTAGAGGAATCTGATTAGAAAATTAAGGCAATATTTGAACTCAGTATTCTAGAATTAGTAAGAATCGATTCGTCATCGTCACTTCATTTTCTCAAAATTTTTTGCCTGATTTTCTATGTCATATTGTCAATGAAAACCAGGCAATTACAGTCTATCGACCCACGGCTGATGGGAGAGGGGGATACCAACAGAATCCGTTTCGCGGTTATAGAAGACCATTAAGACAATTTTTAGCCATGTCAGATATTTATTTATTTTTATTTATTCATTTATTCTTATTTTTTTATTTATTTTCATTTATTTATTTTTTCCCCTAACATTAAAATCATTTAATCAGCTCAATAATGAGTAAAATCGCTCCAATTCGATCAGTTGGTTTAGTTTTGCAGAGGATTAAATACATCTGAGTAGGGATGACCTTGGGTCAAAATTCAGTTTTGCCCCCTTTTTTGGGGGAGGGGAAGCCGAGGGGCCGAAAGCACAGAAATTGTTCTTTTTAACTTAATTGATAGAAGATGCGAAGTTGTATAACATATCCAAAAATTAACCCCTTAGGTCAATTAGGAGGGAAGATATGAGGATTTTCCCCTTTTTGACCTGGAAAAAGGGCTGTTCCTCTCCTATCCTTCCCCGTCCTCCCTCCAAAATGAGCTAGAAAGTTGAAATGTCGTTTTTAGCCAGGTTTTCCCGTTTTTCTTATTTTTTGAGCTTGTTCCTCGCATAACTCTCCTCAAAATAGAGCTAGGAAATAGAAATTTGGTATTTACATTTAGTAGGGGTCCTAGAAATCCTTACCATAATCGATCAAATCTGGTAATAGGCTTAGAATGGTTGCGGATTTGATATTCTGGCGTGAGGTTGACCTCAGGTCAAAATTCTGTTATGCTCAAATTTAAGGGAATGGGTGCTGAGGAACTGAAATCACAAAATTTGTTTATTTTTGAGCCAATCGATAGGCCATTAAATATTGCGTAACATGTCCAAAAATCAGCTTTCTATGTCAAATAGGAGGGAAGATATGAAGATTTTTTGCCTTTTTGAATTTTAAAAACGGCTGTTTCTCCCTTATCTTCCCTCCATAATTCAACTAGGAGGTTGAAATTTGATATAGAGACATATTAGGAGCCATAGATGTGCCTTACTGGTGTTTAGATTCCTTACAGCCTCGAAATGTGCTTTTTTGGGTGGATGTTCTGATGTTTTGAGTGTGTTCTTCATATAACTTCCCACAAAATTAAAGTAGGAAGTTGAAATTTGGTATGCAGGTTATGTAAAGGTATCAGATTTGGTTTAAGGTTTTTGGGGATTTTGACTTTTTAACCCCTGTCATACCCCTTTATAGCCCCAAAAATGTCGTTTTTTGCCATGTTTTTCTTAATTTTTGAGTTTGTGCCTCGCATATCTCCCCTTCAAATTAAGTTAGGAAGTTGAAATTTGGTACGTAGATTTAGTAGAGGCGTTAGATGTAAATTTTGTAGAATCTATCTGCGTCCCTAGTCAGGCCTGAACTAAAAAAAGGTGAAGCCACTGGGCTGAGAGCAACTTTGCAGATTCCTGCTTTCCTTCCACCCCCTCCCTCTCATGCTACTGCTCCTACATAATTTTTCATTCATTTTTAAGGCATCTGGAATTCAAAACGTTAGTATAAAAATGAATTCATTCGAATATTTAAGAAAACGATACATTTGCAAGGCAAACATTGTTCAAAAACGCAACATGGACTTTTTCAAAACGGAAGGAGAAGGGCTGTGAAAAATATCAATAACAAGCATAAAATTTTCAACTTAGATTTTATTTTTTTCCCCCTTAAACGGTGATGATTCCAGTGGTAAGATTGGAAATGCCTGACCGAAGTGAGGGTGAAAATTTATTTATGATGGTCGAGGAATGTATTTTTGGATAACAATCTTGAGCAGTACCATTGCATCTCTGGTACCCCCTTTTTTTTTTCAACAAATCCATACTGTGTCTCAGGTCTCTTAGAATTTTTTGATAACCCTCACCGTTTAAAAGTTATTGAAGGTTAAAGTTTCACTATTTAAAGGAATTTTT
>FIZR01008648.1:0-14376 GCA_900060175.1 Ferrisia virgata
CGTATTTTTTTGATTATCGCACCCCCCCCCCCCCCTCATACAATCCGCTGTAGATCGATGAACCATAATAGCCTGGTTTTCATTGACAATATGGCATAGCAAATCTGGCTAAAAATCTCGTAGAAGAGGAGGAAGTGCGACTGTAAGTTATTAGCTATGCATGAACGAGAGAAAGATAAGACTGAAAGGGAAGCAGGGATATATTACAAAATTCCAGGCATCGAGGAGAAAATGCTGCTGGAGTAACGAAAAAAAAAAAAAAAACGATTAACGCGTGAAATTTTTATGTACCTACTCGATTGATATCCAAGAGTGAGAATATGTATACGATCTATGAGGACAGGTTATCCGGCGTAAGCGCCATTTTTCTGTTCGTCAATACGTACACAGTGATTTCTTCTCTTGAGAAGAAATTTAATCGCCGAGGAAATATTAATTTTTTATTTACTACCGTTAATTAATTTTACACCCGGCGTCGTATTTTTACATACAAACTGCCGTCAATTAGGCTGAGAAAAAGTATGCTGGTATTTTACAAATAAACTAACAAAAATGCAGATTCGCTTCTGTGCTGGCGCTAACGAATTCAAAACAAACATTTTTCTTGGTACAAGGTGACTAACTATAAAAGTGATCCGGTTATTATTATTGTATATGCGAGTCGTATATTATGTAGAATGTTCCAGAAATAATGCTATATGCATAATTATCACGTATCAAATGGCTAATTTTGAAAAAGTGTCGGTTGATTTATTTCAATCATATTTTATGAGTTGAAAAAATACTCTTCGTGTTAATTTGATCTGCGTGAAAAGTTTTTAAATCTCGAATAAATTTATACTTGGGAGCTCTTGCAGAAACACATCTTAGGCAGTAGGTAGAAATGATTCGTTTTGAGTGAAATTCTTCGATTTAATTTACCTTAAAAAGGGGGCCTTTTTCATTTGCCTTTTGATTTAGCGCCTTAGATTTGTACAAAAGCGAGATAAATGGGTAAAACATGTTTTAAAAATACTAGAACCAAATTTTTAGCAGCAAAATTTAATTTTTGATTTTTTGTGAATTTAGAAAAATTTAAATCATGGTCCTTAAAGTTGTATTATTTTTGATTGAAAAAAAAAGTGACTCGCCCCTAATCAGGGACAAACACGGCTAAGGGGTCGTACTGTTAATATGAGGCCTCAAGGGATATTTTGATCTTGTTTTTATTCGCCTGTAATAAATTATCAAAGAAATTATGTAACTGTGACCAGTGAAAATAGCTCGGCAACTTTTTATTTCTGGTAGCTTATGACGGCGCTATAGTCACCGATGCAATGAACTGTCGAGAAAAAAGACAATTTGAGTTTTTGCTCCCCCTCCCCCACCCGCCGCCGCCCGGATTATAGGTCTGAATTCTGTACTGCTTTTGACCACGTAGCATGAATTGGTAATTGCCAATTACAAAAATAGATGAATTTTTAGTTTGATTTACTCTGTCCCTAATGTAAAAGAAAACTAAGCGAAAGGGAAGGAGAAGGAGGGTGAAGGGCATCAAAATTTATTTCAGGGCATTAAAAGGGCTGTAATGAAATTGTTTTTAAAAACGACAAACAGTTATTTTTATTTTTATGTCCCTTTGCAAAGTTTTTTACCAGAACGTTTCGAGTGCATGTTTTTTTTCTAAAATTCCCTAATCAGTATTAAGGGTAAGATGGGTTCAATAGGGTAGGGGAGAAAGGGAGTTACTTTTTCAATTAAAATTTCAAAACATGACAAAAAACGTAGAGTTTTTCAAGATGTTCCTCTATTTCTTGAAATTCGTTGAAAATTATCGGAATTTGTGCAAGAAATCATCAAAAATTGGGTAAAAAATTGACAGAAATACAAAAAAAAAAATTAAAGATAATCGACTAAAATTGATGAAAAAATTTGGAAAAACACTGAAAATTGGGTAAAGATTTGACAAAAATGGGTAAGAAGTGTAGAAAATTGATCAAAATCCGTGGAAAAAATGTTAAAATTTGACTTAAAATTGAACTGAATGAGAGAAAAATCGTGAAAAATGCATAAAATTACTAAAAATTACAAAATAATATTGGAAAACTAGTGAAAATTGATCAAAAAGTGATTAAAATCATTGAAAATTGGTTAAAAATCACGAAAAAATTTTGAAAATTAGCTGAAAATTAATGCGAAAATGAGAAAAAAATCATTACAAATCATTGAAAATTGGGTTAAAATTTAACATAAAATTGGTGAAAATTGCACAAAATTTATGAAAAATTACGAAAAATCGTTCAAACATAGCTAAAAATGAACGAAAAGTATGAAAAATCCGTTCAAAATCATCGAAAATTGACATAAAAATTACTTTTTCATATTTTAGGTCAATTTTTACATATTTTTCAACCTCTTTTCGTAATTTTAATTAATTATCAGCGTTTTTAAACCATTTTTGTGAAATTTTAATCATGTGTGTCATGATTTTCAACAATTTTTTGTGTATTTTTGATCAACTTTACCTTTTTTTGTCTAATTTTTAGCCAACCTAAAATGATTTTGAACAATTTTTGGCCAATTTTTTCTTGTTTTTCAACATTACTTCGTGATTTTAGATCATATTCTGCGACAAAATTACCTTTTGAGTAGTTGATTACAATGAACGTTAATAATGTCCAGAATGGGGGAGGGGGGGAGTTACTTCACTCAATTGAAATTTCAAAATTTATAAAAAAAAAAATACAGGTACTTTGAAATACATTGAAAGAGAAAAAATTTTTGATCAAAAACGTCGAGTTTTTCAAGATGCTCTTCTATTCTTGAAATTTGTTGAAAATTATCGAAATTTATGCAAGAAATCATCGAAAATTGGGTAAAAAATTGACAGAAATACGAAAAAAAATGGAGAAAATCGACTAAAATTGATGAAAAAATGTTGAAAACAGTGAAAATTGATCAAAATCCGTGGAAAAAATGTGAAAAGTTGAGTTAAAATTGAAATAAAAAGAGAGACAAAACGTGAAAAATGCATAAAATTATTAAAAATTACAAAATAATATTGAAAAACTAGTGAAAAGTGATCGAAAAGTGATCAAAATCATTGAAAATTAGTCAAAAATTCGTCAGAAAAGGGTAAAAAGTGCAGAAAATTGGTTAAAAATCACGAAAAAATTTTAATAATTAGGTGAAAATAGATGCGAAAATGATAAAAAAATCATTACAAATCATTGAAAATTGGGTAAAAATTTTACCACAAAATGGGGGAAAATAGCACAAAATTTATAAAAAATTACCGAAAAAACTTTCAAAAGTAGCTAAAAATGAACGAAAAGTACTTTTTCATATTGTAGATCAATTTTCACATATTTTTCAACATTTTTTGGTACTTTTAATTAACTTTTTTGTGGTTTTTACCTATTTTTTTCTAATTTTTAGTCAATTTTAAATGAATTTTAACTTATTTTTGACCATTTTTTACTTGTTTTTCAACATTATTTCATGATTTCAGATCATTTTCTGCATGTTTCACAATTTTGTTGTCAATTTTCACCTAATTTTCAACATTTTTTCATGGATTTTGATGCATTGAATATTCGGTATCCGAGTTGGTTGGGGAAAACTGTCAAAATATTTAAGGGACCCGTTCGCTGCTGCCCCCCCCCTTTGCTTTCACCAGAGTTGAATGTTCAAGAAAGGAAAGAATTAAATTTATGAATTTACGTTGAAGTAATTTTAAGATGGAAAATCACTTTTGGAAATTCGACTAAGTTTTAGGCGTTACATTCATCTACCGGATTTCCAAAAGTGATTTCTCATCTTAAAATTATTGAGTGTTGTAGATTTTCAAATCTTTCAAAAATTCCTTATAAGTACAAAAATGAATTTGTACAAGTATCTGGCTCAGTTTTGTCTTGGAATCCATTGGACTAACATCCCGATTACATTGTAGCATTTTAGAATTTTAATTTAATGCGAATGTAGCACTATTTTCTGAAGATCGTGTAGTTCATTTTGTATGCATTAATTGTATTTTAATGCCTGAAAAATTTTTTAGTGTGGTATTTTCGAAGCAGCAACTTTTTAATTAAAATTTTACCCATAGATGAGCCAATTAATATGTAGTACATGGTGTTTGAAAAAAAGAGTGAAATTTTTACAATTTTCAATTTGGCTCGAATCCAAGTAGTTATCGGTAAATTACTCTAATTTCATGGTATCGTATCGTATCGACCACTGATGCCGGTACCGACGCTATGTTTATATTATATAATGTAAATTTTCGTTATACATCGAAATTTAACTTGTGTATAAAAATTTGTCTGCTATGTTGGCGCACTCGGGCGAAGGCTTGTGAGGATCCGGTTTTTGGGAATTTGATTCTTGCGTATGTATATGTAATTAATCTGAGTATACATCGGCTCGAATATCCTGGTTCATGGGTGCACTGCACACTGTATAGTGTATACCTATTACCTAGTATCTCACTACCTACCTATCTACCTACCTACCTACCTACCTATCTATCTACAATGCATCGTGTACAGAAATTATGCTGGTTGGCATGAATTTCATTTCATAATTTGAATGATGCAGTATAAGAAATATTTCAATCATAAGATGCACTTTTTATTTAATAGATGCCACGAGGGGGTAATTAAACTATTCGGATGTTGAAGAATCAAATATTAATATTTAATTCCAAGGTTCTTGCTATTTTTAAATTTATTTCGCGCGCTTAATTTCTTTCGTAAATGAACTCAATATGTAATTACCAGATATATGCATTGGCTGGTGGAATCAGAATGCATATTATTCCGACAAATACCTTTCATTTCATGTACAATGAATTATATGCACTGTGCGTTGTTGTAATCTATTTATAATTTCGGTGAAATTATGTTTTTCGAGTGAGCAAACATTGATTGGTAATTTTAAAAATGAATTCGTGCGAGGTGATTGACAGATTTGCTTCAGATCACAAACAAGCTTTCTAAAAATAGAAAGCTAAACTCGTTTTTATTTATCAAAATAAAAACCAGAATTTTTTAATGATTTTCATCAGTTTGCTTATGCTAGATACTGAAAAATCAGTCAAGTCTTTTCAGTGTTTTTTTTTTTAAACCAGATTTTCTATGTCATGTTGTCAATGAATACCAGGCTATTACAGTCTATCGACCAACGGCACTGGGGGGGGGGGATGCTAACAAAATCCGTTTTGAGGTCTTAGAAGACCATTAAGACAATGTTTGGCCGTGTCAAATATTTCTTTTTATTTTATTTTAATTTTTTTCCGAACATTAAAATAATTTACTCTGCTCGATACCGATCAAAATCGCTCCAATTCAGTCAATCGGCGCAGTTTGGCGGTGGATTAGACATTTCTGAGTGGGGATGACCCTGGGTCAAAATTCAGTTTAGCCCAATTTTAGGGGAAGGAGTGCTGTGGAGCCAAACGTGTAAAAATTATTTGTTTTTATGCCAATCGATAGAAGATCCAAAGTTGTATAACATATTCAAAAATCAACCTCTTAGGTCAATTGGGAGGGAAGATATGAGGCTTTTTTCTCTTTTTGAACTTCAAAAAGGGCTGTTCCTCCCCTATCCTCCCAACAAAATGAGCTAAGAGGTTGAAATTTGGTATATACAGTCAGTAAGAACCTTAAATGTGCATTTTGAGGGTCTCCACTTTTCAGCCTCATTTCATCTCTTCAAAGGCCTAAAAAATATGTGATTTTTTGGTCATTTTTTCTAATTTTTTCAGGACTTCCCTCCAAATTGAGCTAGGAAATTGAAATTTGGTATGCACAGTTAGTAAGGACTCTGATGAGCCTTTTTTGCATTGCTTTGCGATGCTTTTATTCAATTCTCATGATTATAATATGACGCGAAAATCAAGCTGAAAAATTATTCTAACAGTTAAAGAGATGGGATCTCCCAGATAGAAATCTGTGCTCCTCTGAACAATTTTTCCGTACTACACATCTGTATAAATTTTGACCATTCAACGATAAATTTTTAATACTGATGAAAGCTTTAGTATGAATTCAATCAATGGAAATAATTGATTCAATACGATAATTGTACCATTTTCCACTTCGTTGAAATTAATTTTGGATCATAAAAAAACAACTAATTTTAACATCAAATACTTCAGTTTTTTTCGATGTTTTAGGTCAATTTTCAAAAATTTTTCAACATTTTTTCGTTAATTTTTTACTTAATTCTCGACGATTTTTAACTATTTCTATGATATTTTAGGTAAATTTTTACTTATTTTTCTACATTTTTTCATGTTTTTTTTTCATCTATTCTCCACATTTTTCAGATTTTTTTGGTCAATTTTTTTGTTAATTTTTAAAGATTTTTATCGATTTTCGGTCAATTTTCATTCATTTTTCAACATTATTTCGCAAATTTTAATCAATTTTCTGTATTTTTCATCTTTTACATTTTTGTTTGTCAATTTTTTTAGCCAACTTTTGATTATTTTTAACGTGAAAGAATCAAAAACTTGATTCAAAATCACGAAATAATGCTGAAAAATTAGTGAAAATTGGATGGAAATCGTTGAAAATCATTGAAAATTACGTAAAAATTTGATAATAATAAGTAAAAATAAGTAAACTGGGCAAAGAATGCAATCAAATCCACGAAAAAATGTTGAAAATTAGGTAAAAATTTACAAAAAATTGTGAAAAATGCAAAAAATGATGTGAAATCATGAAATAATGTTGAAAAACAAGTAAAAATTGGCCATAAATTGTTCAAAATCATTTAAAATTGGCTAAAAATTGGACAGAAATAGGTAAAATTTCCCAAAAATGTGCAAAACATTGTTGAAAATCATGACACATTTGGTTAAAGTTTGACAAAAAGGAGTTAAAAATGCTGAAGATTGATTTAAATTACGAAAAAAATGTTGAAAAATATGTGAAAATTGACCTAAAATTTGAAAAAGTAATGTTTGTTTTTTCTTACAATTTGTTCATTTTTAGCAACTTTTGAAAGTTTTTTTCGGTTATTTTTCATGAAATTTGTCCAATTTTCCCTGATTTTGTGTTAAATTTTTACCCAATTTTCAATGATTTGTAAACATTTTTTTTTCATTTTTGCATCAATTTTCACTTAATTATCAAAATTTTTTCGTGATTTTTGACCGATTTTCTGCACTTTTTACCCTTTTCTGTCGAATTTCTGCCCAATTTTCAATAATTTTGATCAATTTTGGATCAATTTTCACTTGTTTTTTAATATTTTTTCGTGATTTTTAATAATGTTATGCAATTAACTCAACTTTTAGCATTATTTTCATGGATTTTGATCAATTTTCTGCACTTTTTAACCATTTTTGTCAAATCTTTACCCAATGCTCAGTGTTCTTCAACATTTTTTCCGATTTTCTCGTTTTCGATGATTTCTTGCCCAAATTTCGATAATTCTTAACGAATTTCAAAAATAGAGGAACATCTTGAAAAACTCGACGTTTTTGGTCGATTATTGTTTTTCTTGTAATATATTCCAAAGTACCTTTATTTTTTTTTTATAAATTTTGAAATTTCAATTAAGTGAAGTAACTTTTCCTTCTCCCCATTCTGGACATTATTTGCGTTCATTTTACTCAAATTTTCAAAAAGGCAAATTTGTCTTAATTTGTGAAACCCTTAAAATACAAAAAATAAAAAATTGTTAATTCAAGAAAAATTATCGTATAAAGTGTAAAAATATGGGTAATTTATCCCACTGAACACGAATTCTAGCTTAGTTTTTTTGTGCGATTTTATTGAACTTTGTAATCGTTCAACGATGTTTTCCAAAGAAGGAATGACCGAAAACGATAAAAACAAATGAATTTGAATAAAAATAATATTTTAAGGTGCAAAAATATTCGGCTGAAAGTGATGATTTCGAGTTGGCAAAATGAATAAACAGGGTGGTTTTTCGCATTTTTCGTGGTCTGCCGCGTGCTAAAAAAAATTCTGAAAAAAAGTATACGTTGTAAATATGGGTCTACTATACGTGATTTTTATTATTTTCATTGTTCCAGGGCTGAAACAACACGAAGAAATTCGTGCTTCGTGACGAAGAGATGATGGAGAAAATTTGAAAAAAGTTCCAGAAATGAGCGGACGAACCAATTCGGGTGAGAATTGTAAAATGTAGTAATTTACAAGCTAAACTCGTATTTCGAACACGTATAGGCGATATCAAGGGGCCAAAATTTTTACTAGCGTGTTTTCAGATTATAGGGACCTACTTCCTACTACTGGATAGTTTGAAAATCCGCCAAGAACCGATTTATCCTTTCTTTCCCGACTGTGCTGTTTGAGTACCTTAATCACGAGAATCGTGTTTATGGGGATAGTTTGAGCTGCTTAACGATACTCAGGGATAGGTTCATCTATCCTATCCGCAGGTACCCTTTTATCAATTTATCTTCCAAGTTTTAATTCTGGACATTATATTTTTTTGGGTACCTCCGGGACTCCACTGTCAAAGCAGGGCCCCTGTTACAAAGTACCCACACTTATATAGGAGTAGCGTGGCACTGTATGGGCTATGGAGATAGGTATGGCTGTGGGTACAATCATCTGCTGTTCGATTTGGGTGGAAACATTTCACTTTCTTCATCACCTTAGGTCTTACTTTCGTTGAGGAAACCGGTATCATTGTCCAATGTGACATCTACATTGTATCGTGAGATGAAAACAAAAACAAAAAAATGGTAAAATAAAAGAAATAGGTACTTCTTCTCTTTCCAATCAATAGAAATTGACGTAATGAAAAACAAAATAGAAATAAAAAAAAAATCGCCGCCGAAAGAAAGTACATAATATATATTTGTTATGAAGAGGATGACCTGACCATAGAATGTGTGTAGCTGCGGCGATTTATTCTATTCGCGTTGGCGCATTTACAAAAAAAATAAAATAAAGGAATCAGCATCAGGCGTCTAATTCGCCGAAAACCTTTTCCTCGTTATTACAAACCGCGCGTACTGTATATTTTTTTTGGCATACTTTTTTTTCTTTCTATTTGATTTTATTCCTTTTCGTATGCGTATCAGTTATTTTTCCTGCATCGCAATCGTATCTATCGGCTCGGTTGGATTTGTGATGTTAGCTTTGCAAGATGTGGCATAAATGTAAACGTAAACTTACGATACCTACATAACCTTATAATGTTTTAATCGAAGTCTTAACTCGTTCGTATACCCCTTTGGCGGTATCTCATTACAATGAAAATTTTTTTCCATGCACCGTTACGTATATATATATATACCTTTATACATGTATATGATCACTCTATATACTGGCGACTAATTACATTTCAACGAAACGATCACTTTGGACGATTAAACGCTTTATACCAGTCGTAAAAATCGTTTTATTACGCGTAAAAATTATTTTATCTCGTACGCGAACAACACCCACCCCCTACCTATCACATCGTCCATCTTTTCATGTATGTAGTTTGTAATGTACCTACCTACCTACTCTACCCTACTCTATACTGAGTACAAGTACGTACCATGTACATATGAGAGTATCACATATGTGTCTGTGTGAGTGTAAATCTATATTATATACTTCTCTTACAGCTCAAAAATAACCTTTTTTTCTTTTTCTTTTTAGTCTAATTTTCTATATTACATTGTCGATGAAAACCAGGCTATTACGGTCTATCGAGCTACGCTGGATGAGGGCTGAACAAAATCCCTTTTGAGGTCCTAGAAGACCATTAAGACCATTTTTGGTGATGTCAGATATTAACATCAAAATATGTTTAATATCGCACTGTACAGTTGACCTCAGTTGACATGTTAACAGTGGACCATCAAAATCTGAACAGTCAAAATCCGCATTGTTCAGATTTTGAGGGGGAAATAACGTAATCACAAGTTCAGGGTTATAAGTATTGGGTTCATTAGATGATGATACGTAGTTGGATTATATCAGATAATTTTTTTTTTTTTTTTCATACAGAGAGGTTATAATTATCAGAATTTTTATGCCCAGTGTTTTTTAAAGCGACTGGAAGGGTTAGTATTTAAATTTGGTGTTAGAGGTTAAGTTCTTTTATTGAGAGAAGAATGTTTTGCATGACTATGAAGGAATCTAAAATAAAGGGATGTTTTCTGGGATGTTTAAGGTTTGTCTTTTTAGTTTCAAGTTGAGACAGGTGCAAAATTGACCCATAGGCTTGGCGACTCTTAGATATAGATGGCTATAGGTTTGTAATGATTATTTCATTTGTGTGTTCAAAGAATGGAAGTTTTTTCCATAGTACGACAGATTTTTTGTGAATGAAGAGTTTGTTTTCGGTTTTGGAGTCACATTGATTTTGCCAGCTGGCAAGGTGAGTCTAGCGAAGAATATTTTTGATATCATTTAGGTTCTGGAAATTTAGTGTGGTGAAAACCTCTGCTGATTTTGCCAATTTGTCTACTTCTTCGTTTCCTTCAATCAGATAAAAAGTTGAAAGGCTAATAATTTAAAAAGAATAAAATCAATCACATTCATAAATTGAGGATGAGAACACTCTGATAAGTCTTGTGTTGTGTGGATGGATATTATTTGATAGTTGTAAATTGTAATATGTGAGACAAAATGTTTTTATTATGATAAAAATGAAAATAAAAGTGATAATGGTTGATATTGTGTTTTAAAGTTGAAATGTTGAGGAAAATTTAAAAATTGAGCATTGACTTTAAAGTTTGAATTACAAGTAATGTTTAACTCGATAATTTTAACATCAAAATATGTTTAATAGTGCCTCTATAGTTGATGGACCATGAAAATCTGAACCATCAGAATCCGAATTGTTCAAATTTTCATGGCCATAACATTGATGGTCAACTTTTTTGGGCTGTTAACCTTTGGAACGTCAACAGTTGGATTATGTTCGACAGAAAAGTTGAATGTTATGAAAAAAATGCTAAGCAATTCAAAAAATTTTCAATGTTAAGAAATCACGAATTTTTTCAAAATTATATCACTTTAGATGAAGTTTGAATTTATGCAGTAAGCAGAGTAGTTATAAAATAAAGAATTTTGAAAATTCATTCTGATATTTTACTATTGCTGGTCAACTCTTAATATCTTGACAGATCTCAGTTGACTATCAACTATTGATGGTCAGGTGTCAATGGATTAAGACTGTCAAGAGTTTTCAGTCCTGATCTTGATGGTGTAAATGTTTATGGTCCATTATTGACAGTCAACTCTCAACAGTCCACAGTTGACTATCTTATTGGTGTTCAAGTGTTGATGGATCTAGACTGAGTTGATAGTCCAAATCTTGGTGGTGCAAATGTTGATAGTCACTATTGACAATCCGTGGTTGATTATCAGTTAATGATAGTCAAGAGTTGACAGTCCAAATCTTGATAGTACGAATGTTGATGGATCTAAACTGTCAAGAGGTGACAGTCCAAATCTTGATGATGCGAATGTTGATGGTCCACTATTGATAATACATTGTTGACTATCAATTATTGGTGTTCACATTCTCAGTATTTCAACTTGAAATCTTAGAAACAGTTCAGGGTGAAGGTCAACTATTGACGGGTCAACGTTCATTAATTTGCCTTAGCATTTCAACTTGAAATCATGAAATAAATCCAGAGTCAAGGTCAACTGTTTATGGGTCAACTTTAAACATCTTTAATTTTCCTGAAAATTTCAAGTTGAAATCATAAAATCAACCGGGGTCAAGGTCAATTAATTTTTCTTGACTTTTCATCTTGAAATCTTGACAACAATTCAGGGTTAAGTTCAACTGTCGACGAGTCAACGGGTAATGACATTCCAATTCAAAATTAAGTCAGGGCCAAGGTCCTTTGTCGATGGGTCAATTTCAAATATCTCCAATTTTCCTCGACATTTCACTTTAAAATTGTAAAAATCAATCTTTCATAAAATAAGTCCACTGATGTCATTTCAGGTTATCAAAATCCGTCCACTGATGTCAGTCCAATGATGACGTTAAACTGTTGACAGTCCATTAATGTCATCTAATGATGATGGTCAACTGTTGATGATTAACCGTTGACAATTTTTCTAGAATTCGCTATTAAATATCTTTCGATGTTAATTTCGATGTTCAAATCGATTTAAGGTCAAGGTCCACGGTTTTGATGACTCTACTTCAAGCATCTGTAATTTTCCTCAACATTTCAACTTAAAATCATGAAATTAATCTTTCATAAAATAAGTCCACTGAAGTCACATCTCTAATTTATCTCAACATTTCAACTTAAAATCATAATAAGTTTACTGATGTCATCCCAGGCCATAAAAATCTGTCCATCGATGTCAGTTCAAAGATGACGTCATATTGTTGATGGTCCGCTGATTACATCTAATGATGACGGTCAACTGTTGATGGTCAATTGTTGACGATTTTTCCAGAATGCGCTATTAAGTATCTTTCGATGTTAATTTCGATGTTAAAATCGATTTAAGGTAAAGGTCCACTGTTTTAATAAGTCACCTTCAAGCATCTTTGAATTTTCCTCAACATTTCAACTTAAAATCATAATAAGTCTACTGATGTCATCCCAGGCCATAAAAACCTGTCCATCAATTTCAGTTCAAAAATGACGTCATATTGTTGATGGTCCGCTAATTACATCTAATGATGATGGTCAACTGTTGACGATTTTTCCAGAATGCGCTATTAAGTATCTTTCGATGTTAATTTCGATGTTAAAATCTGTTTTGATGAGTCAATTTCTAACATCTGTAATTTTCCTCGACATTTCAACTTAAAATCATAAAATCAGTCCATCATAAAATGAGTCTTCTAATGTCATTCCAGGCCATGAAAATCTGTCCACTGATGTCAGTTCAGTGATGACGTCATATTGTTGATAATCCACTAATAACATCTAACAATGACGGTCAGTTGTTGACGGATTTTTCCAGAATGCGCTATTTAACATCTTTCCATGTTAATACATGAACTTGATGAGGACCATAGATGTGCCGGAGGGGGGTTTAGACTTTTCACACCCATTGCAGCCCTTTACAGTCCTAAAAATGTAGTTTTTTGGTAGATTTTTTTTATTTTTTGAGTTTGTTTCTCGCTTAACTCCCTATCAAATTGAGCTAGAAAGTTGAAATTCAGTATATGCATTTAGTAAGGGCCTTACATGTGCCTTTTGAGGGTGTCAACTTTTCCGCTTCATTTGGTATGTAGATTTAATGGTTATCCTAAATGTGACGGGTATACATTCCAATCTCTACCTTTACCCTTATCACTAATGAAGAAAAAACATCCCAGAGGGCATCTTTTTCTTATTCCACGAACGGACAATTCACGTATTTTTTTAACTTTTGTGGAAAATCAGGCGCAAAAAGCAACGCATTGCGATGCATTTTTTTTTTTTTTCGTAAATATATATTACGCATATACTTCTCTCTATCATGCTGTCTACGTATATGTAATGTCCGTTATATAAGTATAATAACTCGTCCAATTTTTATCACGTATATACAAAGAATGTAAAAATTGGAAAAAATTTCATATAAGACGGTGTAATTTATAGTTTGTTTGTTTAATGACTTGTGTTAATGGGTTACATTGCATAAATGCTCTCTGTACGCTTATCCCCAAGTTCCTTAGCCCTGATCTCCTCTCGCGTTTGTAATTTATAAACAATACCGTCATACAGCATCGAACATCGCCACTGCATTCCGCCTGCCGACCATGCTGACGCTTCGCGTTACCAAAATAATAATATTTCTTTTTATCATTGTTTACGAGTTGCACGTTTTCGCCCTGTCTTCATCTTATACGAGCATCTCTCGTACCATTAAACTACGTATTCAAAAATTATCGAACATGTGCTTCGATTGATGTACACAATACACATGCACACGTATGTAATGTAATTTTAGTATTATGGTGTACGCTGTGACAGGAGGCAGGATCTCATTAACACTGTGTTTAACTTTAAAGTTCATCGAAAAAAAGAGTTCCAAAAACAAGCAGTGTTTCGTGTTATGTAGGTAGATAGGTAGGTAGAGGTACCTAGAAGAAACATAATAGATTCTTGTGATCGATGAACAAAAGGTGATAATTCTCCATTAACTAAATCATGACCGTGAGGAAAAGAAGTTGAGCATAGGAGCAGACTCAGACCAAGCTGTTGTGTGTGTCTTCGTTCAGTATTGAGCTGAGCGAAGCAGAATCTTCATTTGAAATAAAAAAGTTGTAACTAAGGAGATAATGACAACGAGGTGATGTAAACAGGCATCATCATTATTATTATTATTATTATTATTATTATAGCTTTTACAGACTTAAAATTATAGTTACAACTTGAATATAATTTACATATAGTTTCTTATTTGACGTCGGGCCCAAATTTTGGGCATAGGCGTCCTTCAC
>FIZR01008650.1:0-10248 GCA_900060175.1 Ferrisia virgata
GAAGTTGAAAAAAAAAAAAAAAAAAAAAAAAAACCATGATTAAAAATGAAAAAAATTGAATATTTCGAATTATTTGAAGTAAAAAAAACAAAAAAAAAACTTTTATTTATAATGTCATAAAAAATTATAAGATTTCGTATATTTAATTCAATTGCTTGAAAAAAATTGCAAAAATTTTTTTTCGGTTCCATACGTTCTACTGCGACACCTTAGCACCAAAAAAAAATCAAAAAACGAATGTTTTTTTCGATTCTTCGAATAAATTTTGAAATTTTAAATTCAAAGGGGATGGGTAAAGGTCAAATTAGAGACCCTAAATTTTTATCACGTTCATTTGACGTCATTTTGCAACTTTTTTTTACAACCTTCCCTTCCCTCTAAACAACATTTGAAATGCTGCAGTGAACATGTATTGGGAACATTTTTCTCCCAATTATTGGATTTTTTTCCTTCATTAGCCACTTTTTTCATGATTTTGAGTTATGCTCAGCTATCATTTCCCAGTGAATATAAAGCAGAAAATTTTTTTTCAACATTTTTGGATTTCTTTTTCTTGGGCTCATATTTTTGAACCATATTGAGGTGCGTTTAGCTGCTATTTCAAATAAACATCGAACATGAATTGAAAATTTTTCCTACGAATTTCAAGGAAACACACTGAGAAAAAAATGTGTTTAAATTTTTTGATTTTGTTCTTCATAGGTCCAGATTTTGATTCATTTTGGATTGGCTCGGCTCTTATTCCAATTGAATATAAATAAAAATTTTTTTAATGCAAATTTCAAGCCAGCACAAGAAGGAAAAATGTTTCCAAATTTTTGGATTTTTTCTCCATACATTCATATTTTGACTACTTCGAATGAACACAGAGTATAAAAATTTTCTCTGCCAATTTCAGTAGAATGTAAAGAGGAAAAATGTTTTTCTCTCAATTTTTTGGATTTTTCTCAATGAACTACTTATTTGGACGGTTCTGTGTTGTACTTATTGTTAGGTCTAATCATAATAAATTTTCTGCCAAATTTTGTGATTTTTTTCTACAGACCACTTGTTGGATCGTTCTAGCTGTTATTTTAAATGAATACAAAGGTTAAGCCGTTAAAGAGTCGTGTAACAAGATACGTGAATCTGAGGGCCCAGCATTACTGTTTTGTTGCTTCAACAGAGGCCACCAAATCATATCTTATGGAATTGGCAGCGTGGCCAATCTGGCCATAGCTGCACAAGTGAAATAAAAATTTGTCGAGACGAAGATACACTTTCAAAAAAGGGTGGAAGTAAGACGATATAAGACTGACGATTCAACCCTTGAGAATATAAACAGTAAACAAACATCGAGACAGGATAAAAACGAATAATAATAATTGATCGAACTATCTTATAAAAAAATCGAAAGTATTTCAAAAGTAGTATGTGTTTCCACATTCAGGGTTCAGCTACCTTCAAAAGTGCTAATTTAATACTCGTTGATGATCTAATATCACGATTTTGCATGCCATTTCATCAAATAGATATCAAATACGATTTCCGATTCATCCCATAATCAAGGTTAATCCAACACTTACAAAAAAAAAAAAAAAAAACCGAAGGAAAAAAATTACCATACATAATACGCACGATTGATTCAGAATTATTCCGGTATTAAACGAAATAAAATTACTGGAGCAAAACAACGTGAAAGAAAATTTCACCAAAATTACCGGCATCGGCGTATATTTTCAATACACCTGCAAATTTCCTAGAGTAGGTAAACTTCAATTGCCTATGGAGTTGTTACAAAATAAAATTAAAACTCTCATTATAATGTATATAGCTTCGAGATAGACTTTCATGTACGTAAGTCCTAGGTACCTATAGCTCGAAGAAAATTCAAGTTTTTCGAAAAATAAAAAGCCTTGATAAAAGTAAATGCATAATAGTTATCACGTTTGTTAGAAAATTGCGAATAAATATGCGATTAAATTTCTAATACGAGGGAACGAAACATCGTCATTAATCTAAATTACGGTCGTGCCGCTGATGCGATGTTGGCGTAATGAAAGTGATATAATTAATCGAACTATGTATTAATTTCGAGAGACGAATCAAGGTGAATAAAAAACCATACGTACGCTTTTTAGATCAAATTCGAACGAAATAGAATTTTTTTTCCGACGCGAAAAGTACACGAGTCATCAAGGACAAGACGCGACAAGTAAAATAGGTACTCAATTACCAATACATCTGGACTGGTTAATTTTCGAAATATTTTCTCCACCACGTGATATTTTGCCAAATTATGCAATATTACCTACGCAGCAACCATAAACGCGAACCGGAAATATTTTTTATACGAAATATCCATATCCAGCGTATTAAAAAATATACGAGAAATTTTATAACGCGAGACAAATAACAATTAAGATGATAGTTTTGCCTAAATAATAAAACGCAGGCAACGCTAATTCGATAATATTAAGCGAAAAAATATAATCAAAAAATTGAAAAAAAAAAAAAAAAGATTAACGTAGTCGACTAAAATTGAAAATAAAAATCAACAATATACGTACTCGATATTTGAAATAAATATCACAATCATCTATGTATAAAACAACAAAACAGGAAAAAAAACTTTTTTCAAAAAAAAATAATAATAATAAATAACGCGAAAAATCACAATAAAATACGACAGGTCTCGTATTAAAACACACTTTCAACTCTTGTAAAAACTAGTTGAACATAATTCTTCTCTTCCTTCTGTAATGTCGAAAAATTGATTCACGTGTAAGAAGTTTTTCGTAGAAGAAAACGCACAAGTGAAACTTGAGCCGAGGTTAAAATCAGTATTGTCCAGAACGTGAATGAACGATTGCAATCAACCAACTATTCGCTAGACTACGTCCATGGGAAGGTGAACCTCTCCCCTCTTCCCAGCCAACAGCGATTCGCAAATTGTTTAATTATTATCGACAGCATATTTCAATCCATTTCGCTATACTAACGACTCGTTACCAGACGTAGCTACATATTTCGTAATTATATTTATTACCGCAGGTTGGAAATAATTTTTTTTTACACAATTTTCGTCGAATGAAATGCATTTTTATTTTAGTATTATTTTCGACGTGAAATAACGTAATTTTTTTTTTCACATTGGTTGGTAGGTATAAAAAGCTAATTTTTCAATAATTTTGTTGGGTCTCAAAATTAAAAATTTTTCAAAGAACTGCTTAAACATCAGTAAAGTATGGATTTTAGGTAGATAGGTAATTTTCTATTTTGTCACCTGTGGTGGTGGTGGGGGGGGGGTGAGCAATAATGAAAAATGCACGTAAGGTGAGGTTTTTACGTCAATTTTTTTCCTGCATCTTTGCACGGATTTCTTTCGAACTTGATATGAGCATAGGAGCACCCAAAAATTTCTTAAGGGAGGAGGAGGTTAAATTTGAAGTCCTGAACTCAGCGTGGACAGAATTTTGAGATATAGTATTTTTTAAACCATAACAAGTGCATATTTTGGAATTTGAGTTTCAAATTTTTGAAGTCTTATTAAGAAAATGATGGGTTTTTAACGATTTGGGTATTAAATTCAGTGCAAATGTATAAAAATTAGGTATGAGTGAAGGTATCAAGAGCAAGTGCTGCAGAATTTTTGCAGATTTTTTGTATCCTATTAGTAGGGACTTGAAATGAACGTTGAAAACTTTGAAAGGACTTGTAGAGATCCCCCAACCCCGTCTTTCTTTTTTTTTCGAACTGGCAACTCGAAAACAATTTTTTGTGTTGGTAGGAGTATTGTGCACTTCCAGAATTTTTCCAAATTTTTTGGAACAGTGGCTTACTCCATCGCACACAAATATCATTCTTTTTCCTCCATTAAATGTTAATTTTTGACTAAATATAAACGTTACAAAAGAGGCTACCACTTGAAAAAATACTACTAATAACACGAGAAAATTTTTTCGATGTCCCAGCTCAAGATAGGGGCGTTAAACACCTTAAAAAGTATTCAAAGCTTATTTCAAGGTCATATTTAGGGTCTGAAAAATCTGAAAAAATTCCACAACACTCCTTCTAGTAGTACTTTCATTTTTATATCAATTTTGAAAAAATTTGTTGAAAACTCCCGGAGCATAGATAAAAATGGTATTTATGTCAATTTTTTTTGAGATGGATAAAAAAAAATTTTTGGCCAGATTTGTGTAAACTATGATAAATGTGTGAATTGAAAAAAAAAGCATCGCTTCGCGATGCTAAAAGGTTTCGTCAGATTACAAAAGTCGAGACTACCAAAAGACAAATCTATGAACCCTACTAAATCTACTTAACAAAATTTCAACTCATGAGCTCAATTCGGAGGGAAGTTATAGGAGGAATAAACTTAAAAAATGAGAACACTCCGACCAAAAACCACATTTTTGTGACGGAGGGGGGGGGGGGTGCTGGGGTGCTTTGAATCTAAAAAGTTACAAGGGAGAAACTCCTCAAATCTCCGCTCCTAATTAACCTAGGATGCTGATTTTTGGATGTTTTATAAACTTTGAATTTTTCATCAATTAGCTTAAACAGGAACAGTTTTTGCGTTTTTACTCCCTCAGCACCCCCTACCCCAAATTGAGGCATAACTGAATTTTATCCCAAGGGCATCTTCACTCATATATATCTAATCCGTCGCCAAACTGAGTTTATTGATAGAATTGGGAGCGATTTTAGTCTTTGGAGGAAAAAAATAAAATAAAAATAAATGCCTGGCATGGCCAAAAATGATTATAAGGGTCTTCTAGGGCCTAAAAACGGATTTTGTTGATATGCACGCCCTCATCCACCGTAGGTCGATAGACTGTAATAGCCTGGCTTTCATTGACCATATGACATAGAAAATTAGCCTAATAAATGAGATTTTTTTTTTTACTTTTTCAGTTCAAAAATTCTTATTATTCGATTCTCACCATTTTTATCAACAATATTCCAATTCCTAAAAAATGAAAAAAATTCAAAAACTAAATTTTTAAACCATAAAATTTCGCCCATGTTTACATAAATTTTTACATTTTGAAGCGATGGGAAGGAAGAGGGGGGATTCAAATATCACCTTCATTACACTTAACTTCTTACACACTTCTTTATCTCTTTCTCTCAATTTTCTCTTTCTCCTTCCCCACCCCTTAAAAAAACTATAAAATTATGAAGATTTTGTAAATAAAAAAACTAATTTTTTATTAAATTTCTATAAACTTTTTTGAAAAATTGGGTACACAAATTGTTTGAAAAACTAATAAAAATTGCAAAAGAAATTATACAAAATTTTTCATTAATCGCGAAATGAATTAAAATTCGCATCATTAAAATGAATAAAAGCTTATTAATGAAAGACTGTGATAAAATGTTTGTAAAACGATAAAAATTTTGAAAATAATCATAAAAATTGAGAAAAAAGATTATTTAAAATAAGAAAGAAAAATTTCTAAAAAATAAATAGAAATTTCTTGATATTTTTACAGTGTAAAATATCGGAAAATCATTTATACATCAATCAAACGCTTAAATAAACTTAAAAAAATTTTTTAATTCATCAAAAATATTGTAAAAGTTATTGAAATTTTTACAATGACTCGTGGAATACTTTGCTACAATACAAATTTGTACGGTATATTATTAGAAAATTCGTTCGTAAGATGGCTAAAATTAATAAAAATATCAGAAAAATTCATAAAAAGTTATTTATTAGAGAATCAATTTAAAAAATTTTCAAAAGCGATCCAAACTTTAAAAAATTTTATAATGAAATATTATTTTAGTAGAAAGTGAAGGGGCAACTGGCCAATTTTCAAAACTTGACAACGTTTTATTGAAATAAAAAAATTTCAAAAACATATTTCCAATATTTTAGATTTTCAAAATTATTGTAGACAAAGGTAAATTTCTGTGAAATTTGAGCAAATTATTTCCATGTGACGGGGATTATTTTACTGATTGAAAAATGTTTGCAATCATATTTTAAATTTTTTATGCATTTTTTCAAACTCGTATTTTTTAAAAAAATCAAATTTGTTCTACACAGAAAATTTTAAAATACAACATATCAGCCTATTTTTTAGTTTCAATATTTTTCGAACGAATTTTTTTCTTTAATATATGATGTTTGAAAAAAATTAAAATAATTGCACAAAATCACATGTCACGTTCAAGATATTCCCCTGCCTTTTTTTTTATTTTTTTTTTTTTAATATTGAAAAGTAAACAAGATGAGAATAATTTGTTGTCACATTAAGAACGCATTTTTACGAAAATTAAAGCATAGCGAAATATACACCTTCGCAACAAAATTTCAAATACTTGTACTAAAGCGTTTGATAAATGTACCCTATCATACCCCTTTCTATTTTGTCCATCAACCTACAAACCTTTCACGCCTAGGCCTATAGTTATTACACGATGAACTTGAAAATATACGAAGTTAATTTTTCACCAAGAATTATCCCGATGCGATGACAAGGATGAAAAATGAACTGAAACTCGATACACTAAATTTACTTCACCATCGATACACAATACTCCAGATGCTCATACAAGTTTGCAAGACGTGCGAGTGTCGATGTAGGTATAAGTATTATCGATTAATAATTTATTAAATCGCGACTAACCCAGATGGAGTACAATTTAAAGGTAGTTGCACTGTACACGCTGGTAAAGGTCACGGTTAGACTGTTTTCACGGTTTGCTCGAATCATTTATTTCTTATACTTAGATATATCCGATGAACCCACTGCTGCGTTTAGCTTGAATACATATAAGCGACCGTATCAGTTATAAATTTAATCTAGATAATGAAAGTAATATTTCTATACGGAGGATCAATACGCTATATACCCAACAGGTCGGTGGTAATAACCTTTGATTCGGTTCTTTTCTTCGATGTGTTTTGTTCATTTTATACATGCGTCAGTATTGGGTATGAAACATAGTTCAATGGATAAATATCCTTTTGAAAAAATGTGAAAACATACTTAGATAAAAAAAAAGTTTGGTAAACTGTGCTTAAATTACCGTACAAATATTTAATAAACATATCTTATCTAAAATGATCATTGAAAAATTCAACCGGATTCAAAATTTTGAACAAGTTGTTTATTTCAAGCACAGCACAAGATAAGAAAATTCTTTAAACTAATCCCAATTAATTCATCATTTATCTTTGATCTTTTGCAACCCTTAATTTTTTTTCTCAGCTTCCTCGATACATTCGGATATTAGAATATGCAAACATCGATTTTATCATCATTAGTTATTTTTCTTCTCGTATTATTAACGCGATAGTTCTCAAGGACAAACAAAATATGTATACAAAGATCTCTGGACGAATAATTTTTCATCTTAGTCACCATCAGTAATTACTGTGCACAGGCACAAGTAAGTATTAACGTATCTACATTAGGTAGATATATACAAATCACACACCCAACTTCTTTTATTGTACTAAACGTTTGATTACTTCAGAGTTCAAAGCATCCAAATTACATAATAATACATAGAAAATTTCTATAACAAAGTATAGGTACTAGAACGTACGTCAATACACGGTGATGGCTGCTGAAGACGAAGACGTCGCATAGAGATCTTTCCAATTCTACCATAATGAAGTACCTATCGATGCCAGCTCGAAGGCTACATGTGATCTTAATCGGATCTAAAGATAATAACACCATCGAGTTTAACGACACCGTTGTTTTTCTTGACAGGGGCAATCAATGACATAGACTTTTTGCATGCATCGCTCGTATCGTCGTGGGCAAAAAATATCACCTCGGGTAGCCTTGCGATATGCATACGCCGCTCAAATATGTACATATAGATAATAATTTCGAAACCCGAAATGCAAAAAAAAAAGTATATATATATCTACCAACCAGCAATGGATACAATAAAAGCAACTCGTAGCATATTGATATTTATCCTACCTACGTATTTTTGCAAAAATTATTCGTTAAAGTTTCAATCAGAGAAAAATTTTATATACTGGTATTCTGCATTAATATAGATATTAATATACTCGTATATACATAATTCATAAATTAAAAAAATAAAACAATACCGAAAACGTACGACACCGATTAAGTAAGTACGTATTTAATTTAATATATCGTAGGTACTCGATTTTTTTATGAAATTTAACCTTGATCCAAATTGTCGACTAGGCATAATAATGCTTTACTATAAATTTTAACATATACAGAGATAATTCTTTAGCTCTATAGGTAAATTATGTGCAGTATTTTTTTTTTACTCTCTTTTTTCGCCTCATTGTACGCTATATTGTCTCTGTTCAGCTTCTGGTATACATATTCGTAAATTTTGCTTCGATTTCCTCGCTATAATTCTACAGATAGAGAGGTACTTATATACGATACGCGCGCGCCACCTCAAGGTGATTTGTTTTAGGTCAATGTTTCGTGTGCATGTCATTTTTTTTTGTACCGGTGGGTTTTGGATAGGTCGTCGCGTAAAAGCGCAACGAACTTATAATTAAATTTGATCCCTCCGGCTGATTGAATATCATTCAGGAAGAGATTTAAAAAATTGCAGTGAAAAACTCAGTCGAATGTTATTTTTATACTGCTTACATACGACAGAATGGGTAGGAAGAGAGGCTAATAAAACATCACCCATATGAAGGATGAATATAAGATTTTCACAGGTAGAGCTGTAGAGATTACATACAGCATTTATCCATCCTGTACATTATTTCAGCACTTTACCAAATTCCTCAATCCAGATTGGTCAAACTACCACCCGCCATTGGCATTCATCACAATCACCAAATGCTATCGCGTTACTGAGACTGACTAATTTTTCTCTTGATGACATGAACAGTATTGCAAGAACGGAACGAGAACGACAACGTTCTCGAGAACTACAATGGACAACTTGAGATTCTTGAAGAACAAGGAAAGAACAAAGACGAATGTTTCAAAAGAACGAGAACGTATAAATTTTCTTACGTTCTTCATTTTTTTGTAATGTATATGCAACAATTTTGCCTGCTTAAAACAAATTTTTATTTTTTTTGGGCTGTGAATGGGTGCAATAGAGCTAAAAAGTTGGAACTCCCAAAAGACACATCTAGAGCCTCCACTAAATGTATATACCAAATTTCAACTCCCTAGCTCATTTTGGTGGGGAGATAGAGGAGGAACAGCCTTTTTCCAAGGTCAAAAAGGGAGGAAATCCTTATATCTCCCATCCTAATTGACTCAGGAGGTTGATTTTTAGATATATGATACAACTTTTGATTTTTTGTCAATTGACTTAAAAAAGGGCAATTTTGTATTTTTGACATCCCAGCACCCCCTCCGTAAAATTGGGACATGCCTGAATTTTGACACAAGTTCATCCCTACTCATATATATTTTATCCGCTGCCAAACTGTGCCGATTGGCCGAATTGGAGCAATTTTGGTAGATACTGAGCAGAGTAAATGAAGTTGATGTTCAAAATAAATAAATAAATAAAAATAAATATCTGACATGGCTAAAAAAACATCTTAATGATCGTTTAGTACTCTAAAGCAGACTTTGTTGATATCTCTCCCCCTAACCCGCTGTTAGTTGATGGACTGTAACAGTCCAGTTTTAATTGGCAATATGACATAGAAAATCAGGCTAAAAAAAAGAGTTCGAATGGGAACGGGAATAAGAACGAGAACGAAAACGTCAAGGAAAGAACGAAGAACAGAGAACGAACAGGAATGCTCATTGAACGAAGTGAAGTTAATGAACACTCTTGAAAAGAACAAAGTTGGAACTCTTCAAAACAAGAATGAGTTCTTTAAGAATGGAAGAAGATGCGTTCTTGCAATACTGGATATGAATGAATAATGAAAAAATGGATCTGATAAATCAATTTCTTTTCGTTTTTTTTTCAATTTTCAACTTCTCGCTCTACTGAATGCCAAAAAAATGAATTTTCACTACAATATTGCAAATTCTTAATTATCTGCCCATAGTATTAAAAATTCAAAATGCCATAACTGAGGGTGCGATTCTTATAGAATCATTTTTCAAAGCAATATAGTAAAGTTTGTAATGCCTGGGTGCAGGAATTTTGCCGCATACTAGTTAGGTGCTAAAGCTTAATTTCATTGAAGAAAAATGTTGGAAGGTAAGCAAAAAAGTTCTGCACATTCATATGTTTAGATTTAGTTAATAATTTAGTTCGAGAAATTCAAGTTCTGGTGCTACTGTTGAGTTCATTTTAATGATTTGAATGTTT
>FIZR01008660.1:0-15354 GCA_900060175.1 Ferrisia virgata
CTCTCTCTCTCTCTCTCTCTCTCTCTCTCTCTCTCTCTCTCTCTAGTCTCTACCTTAGCTGCCTAAGTACGCGAAAAAATATTGATAAATGTACCCGCACGACTGAAATGAAATACGTGATACAAGTGATGCTCGACGTAGCTACAGATGTACATCTACAGAAATGCTGTATAGGCATATAGATAGGGATAAGCGTACAATACAGAGCGGTTCGATCTCCACTACTGGTGTAACAGCCAACAGAATAGCATTACTCATTCGTGATTCCCCAACCGTATTCCAGGGTAATAATCAAAGATTGCATTTTCACGGGGTTTATTTCGTTACGGTGGTAAAACATCGACGAGTCTTTTTAAAAAACAGATATCTGCGTCGAGTGTCGAGTTTCTTCACAATGCAGTGGCTCAGCCTACGTACGTGTTTTAGAAATTCATTGGCGATTCGGTAGATCGAAATTGGGTGCTAGATGTAGATACGTATCCTGGCCGCATTCTCGGTTTAAAACACGAAATTAAAAACTACGGCTACATACGTAGTACAGTCAACCAGAAAAGTGAAAAAACAAACCAGTGCCTGATAATGAAGTTGGCGAAAATGATTTTCAACAAAATTTATACCTAACTCAACGGCGTAATCGTGTAAATAAAATTGGGAAGGCTGTCGATAATGTTGAATAAATAAAAATTTCCGTTTAGAAAAGATAAATTCAAGTGAAATTGCTCAAGAAGTGTTTCACGTTACACGGCGGCCAATTTCGTGTTTTTGAAGAATAAAAAATGCCGATTTCCTCCATGTGCGACTTTCCAACGATACCAATGGTACGGCGAAATGCAGAAATTCAAATCGCACTTTTTTAGCTTCGTGATAGAGGTCCTACGTCGCTTTTAGGAGGTAAAAAAAATATGAAAATCCGTGTTTTTTTTTTTCGAAAATGAAAATGAAAATGACCTTACTTTGAGGACCGCTAGCTTTAGCTCCCTTGAGCTAGCAGCACACAAAATTTTTTAGGATGCGTTTTCAACGCAAAGTCAACCACCTACGTCGTATATAAAAGATGAACTAACGAACAAACGAGCAAACAAACAAACAAACAAACAGTAATTAAGTACATTTTAGCTAAGAAAAAGCAAGAATACGAAAAACTCAAACAAAATAAACGGAAACTTTTGCGACAGAGGTGTGCATTGTGCACGCGATAATGAATTTACCACGTTAGGCATCTAGCGCAGGCAGTTAAACGATAGAATGTATCATTTTTTTGCTTTTCATTAACGTGATGAAGCAAATAGGAGATGAACAAGGAAGGAAGGAAACGGCGATGAAAAACTCGAGTGAGAGTTGAAGTAGCAGTCGAGAGGCTAAATTTACATTCGATATTTCGATTCGATTTAAGGGTCAAAAGTAAACGATTAAATGAGAACGAGTGCGAATTTCGCTGGAACCTAACAAATACAAAGTAGGCTGTTTTACACAATTATCCGGTAAATGCGACAAAATTACCATTTTTACTTTTTTGTAAGTAATAGGTATACCTATTTTGTAAAAATGATTATAAATTGTTAAATCAAAACGACACTAGCTCGTGCATATTTAATTCAAACTGGACGAGAATTGAGACGTTTATCAAAAACTATTTCCCATTGGCCAATACATACACCACTTCACTGCCAGGTGGCAAATTAAGCAGATTCGTAATTCACGACTTTCGTTCATTAAAACTGTTACACGATGAAACGATTTCGTTCTATTTACAATATAAAATTAATGCCTATCGTACAATTGGTAGATCTAACCTTTACCCATCTGTAATCGGGTACCTAAGCAGATGAATATAAATATCTAGCCAAATAGATAACAAAACCACAGCCGCATATGTACACTTATACGCTACACATATAATATAAGCAAAATCGAACAACCAATCGCGTACGTAGTTATCGTAAAAAGGAAATACGTAATTACAAATACAATACAATTTCAAACACGTACCTACTTATACAGATATCGCGGTATTCGGCAGTGGTACATGCTTCTTCGTATACCCTTTGTCATACCTATAATTTTTGTGGAGCTATTCTTACGGTTACGGATAAGCGCTTCAAGCACATCTACAACTTCTCTTCTATTGGCGATGGAAAGATGGTCGCTCCTTCATTTCGTATCGTATCGCATCGAATCGCTTCATTCGTCGATAATTTTTGCGTTTTTCTTAATGTTCAATACGCTCCATTTTCACGACTATCTTAGGAATATCTCACAAAGGTTACAAGCACTCCCCCCCCCCAAAAGTATAGTTTACACACTCGCCACATTTATTACACGCGTACATTATATACATTGGCAAGCAGATGTAGCTATTTCAGGCATTTATACATGTTACGATGCAGTTAGCTCATTTGCAGGTTAGGTACTAGGCAGAGGTACAGATGGGTAGTGCACTGCGCTGTTTGGTGCGAGAAAATGGACAGGTGCGCTTATCATTGGTACAGGCTACAGGTACTTAATACGAGTACATATGTATCAGCAATACGTCTACGTCTAAGTCTAGTTCCTATGTACTAAAGGCAAAGGTACCAGGTACCAGGTACCAGGAAGCAGGTCGAACAGTTGTACGAATTTAACACCTGTCAAAGACTAAACGTAAAGTACGCGTAACATCCGTAGATACGTAACAACTTGGCCAAAGAGTGACGGATGACGGTAAAGTCAACACATACGAATAGGATAGAAATTTTTTCGTATTACGGTACACGTAGTACTCGCACGTACTATGCGTAGGTAAGGTACTATTACAAATTACAAATTACAAATTACAAATATACCTGTATAGAGAACACTTATATTTACGTAATATTTACGAACAGGATACTTACATTACAAATAAAAATGATCGCGATCGATAAACACGACGTTCATCGGAGTAGGTTATAAATTACATAAGTATATTTATTACTTAGCAAAACTCAATGTAATACACTTACACATATACACGTACACATAAAAGGCAGTGGTTAAAGATTGAAAGTATATTTTGGGGATAAATAGTTAGAAAATAATAGTAATAATAATAATAATAATAATAATAATAATACCTAATTATTATTATATTGATCAAAATTAAACTAGACAAAAAAAACGTCAATAAAAACGAAAAGTCCAAAAAAAAAATCAAATCGAAAAACGAATGATTAAAAAAAATGAATAAATGAACGAATAAAAATGAATGAATGAGTGAACAGACGGAGGAAGTAACATTTTCGAATGAAATGGATGAAGATTTATAACTGCAGGTAGGTATGTAAAATTGTGTAAGTAAGTCGGTAGGTACAGGTAGATGTGTAGGTAATAATTATGAAAGAAGTAATAACAAGTAAGGATGATAAAAATAACGCAACGACGACAGAAACAACAAAAACAACAAAAACAACAACAACAATAATAATAATAATAATAATAACAACAACAACAACAACAGAATTTAAAATAATAATACTAATACTAATAATTGAAATAATGATAACGATGATGAAGATGATGATGATGATGATGATAATAATAATAACAATAAAAATAATGATAATAATAATAATAATAATAATAATAATAATAATAATAGCAAATACTTACACAGTTACAATATTACGTATGTACTCGATTTGTATACGCGATAATAGTAGGTAGTAGGTACCTAATGATCATAACGATAATGAAAAAAAAAGTCGAATGATAGAAATTATGATATCTACGTCGCTCTGTGTAAATAAAATTCAACACAGTTTCGCTTGACACCTATGGTTCTTCGATCTATGTAGCTATACCTACGTACCTAGATATCTACTACTTACGTGCGTGTTTTGTCCTATACGTATACGTATACGTATACGTACGCGTGTAGGTAATTTAGCCATGTACTGAAAAATCCGTACAGCAGCATCTAGCACGTCCGATGCCGTAGATGCGTATAAAATACTCGAGTTGGTTATTTGATTTTTTCGCGCAACTTCCCGGACGTCTGGATGGCCGGTGCGCGTTTGTTTCAGCTTCAATTTATTCTCACTAAATTCGTATCAGGTTTCTCAATTGCTCGCGAAAATTCTCATCTAGATAGGCCATCCAACTAAAGATGCGTGACTAGAATCGTTCACTTTTTTTTCTCTCGTTTTCTCGTCATTTACATAGAATTAATTGCTGGCACACAAAATGGCGAATAACGTTGACGTCAGATAATTCGATACCTAGAGGCGGCGATGAGCAAAAATTTATGGAATTATGGCCGAGAAACATGCGGCGCACGTTCGTCATCAGCAAATAGCGGTACCTAGTAAACGTGATTAACGGATCTCGATGGCATAGAAAACTTTTCCCCAAAAAAGTATCGGTGGTCATGTTTTTTGATTTGTAAGCTTTCTTGGCAAATTGGCAAAAGATTTGGATATACTGCGCGTACGATTGGCTCATTTCAGAGTCAGGCCTCAAGTCCTCATTATTCATCTGTCTGCGGTATTAAGTTTATCACTATTCACGTAGGTAGCTAGGTAGATTGTTATCTGGGTCGGATCGTACGGCTAAGTGATGAAGAACATTTTTTAGATCGTTTACACGTCGTTAGTCCCAATAAACTCATATGCATACACGTAGAAAATTTTTACGCGCTTCGGTACGCGTAAAAGATTTACAATATTTTTTTTTCAATTTTTCGGTCGTTTTGCAAGCTATGTCGGCAGTCAATACGTGATGCGGTATGCCGGTATATGCCACATTTCACGCGTAGAATGTAGATAATACCAGCGGCTATGTATACCGGTGCGATTGAACTGGCAGTTGCATTTGTATGAAGCCTGCACGTATCGCGAGCAACGCAAACAGCCACAATAAAGCGGTTTGAGTCGCGTAAGTACATTCTGCTTTCACAAATTTCAAGCAGCAACGTGCACGTTAAACCATTAGGTCACCAGCTACTAAATAGAAACAGCACGCAACAAAACACATTACAAAAACAAAACAAACAAAAAAACAAAGAAACAAAGAAAGAAAGAAAAAACTAGCGAGCGAGCGAGCGAGTGAGCGAGCCCACCAGCCTAACCAACCATCTAACTAATTACCTAACTAACTAACTAACTAACTAACTAACAAACTAACTAAGTAAATAACTAAGTAAGTAACTAAGTAACTAACTAACGATTGAATGAGCAACGAACGAACGAGTAATCAAACAAATCAAACACACAAACCAAATAGGTGAATACTTGACCAAACGAACGAAGAAAACACGGACTGTGGACAGGTAGCCGAGGAGGATAGAATAACCCGTAACAGTAAATTATGTAAAGCTATTCAGTCGCGTATTACTTAGAAATACTAATTACACCTAACATAGGTTAGTTAGGTACTACATACACGTACATATACAATACACATACATGTATGTATTACATATATATATATATTCATACGTAGGTAGGTACTAGGTACTAGGTACTAGGTACTAGGTAGTAGATATCACGCTGCGTATTAAAAAATTAAAAAAAGAAAAAAAAAACTAACGATACGAGAACGTGCAGTCGAGTCGTACAGATTGGCTGCTTATATAGAACGTTTATCGCGTGTAATTCGCGAAATAACTTACGCATCATACAACTGCGTAACGTACACGAACGTATAGTGTACGTGTACGTGTACGTGTACGTGTACGGACGCGATTAGCGGTGAACGTCGCAGCGTAGCGCTGTTTTTACACCCGCTTAGTTTGCGGAATTGGAACACATTTTATATTAGGCGGCAGATGCGTGTACCTACTATTTTCCATAAAACCGCTACCATCGCGGAGGATGATGGGTCGCGCATCATCGTTCATCTTTCGGCAGCTGGGAACACAACGATGCGTATTGGCCGTAGCGTAGCGTCGGTCGGTCGGTCGGTCGGTCGGTCGCTATCCATATCTCTGCGTCTTCTTTAGCACAATTTTTCCACCTTCGCAACGAACCAAGGCGGCTCAGTTTACTGGTTAGTAAGTTGGTCAGTTGGTTGGTTTGTTGGCTGGTTGGTAAATAGATAGGTAGGTAGGTAGGTAGGTAGGTAAGTAAGGTAGGTAGGCAAGCAAACTGTATTACGATAATTTTATCAATAACTTAGTGGAAGAACTTGTCACAGCACTTTTGCTATCAACTTGATTGCGAAGCATAAAAAAAATTGTAACGAACGTCAATTTCTCATTCTGCGACAAAAAATAAGAGAAAAAAAAAGAAATGAATACCAGCTAGGCAGTACGTACGTACGCGCTATGTAATTAAATAGGCGGTAAATAAGGAGTAGCCGGTAGCTTATAATTACGTAGTACGTACAGTCACTCGTACTGCTATATTTGGACACATGGAAGGAAGAAGAGAAAGAAGGGCGTTCACCTTTTGTAAGGGTTTCGACTTTTCAGTCTGACTGCAATATCTGACGGTCGCCTATGGCGTCTGTGTGATTTTTTGCCGTTCTTCGAGTTTGTCCCTAGCGTGTCCCCCTCCCCTCCCCTCCCCTCCAAACCTAATCGCATTCTTGGAGAATTGAAATTTGGCACGTAGCTTTAGTAGAAGTGTCGCCTACCATTCACTCCACATCATTAATCTCTGCCCGAATGGAACAGGTCAATTCGCGTAACTAACTTGTCTCTAATATCTTACAAAAATCGAACTGCAAAAGTACCGCGTGCGTATTGCCATGTTTTTTTTGTTCAACTTTTGGGCCCTCAAAATTCTCATCCAATAAGTCGTTCGGAGGAGTTTGGTGTTGGTTCACTGCAGACTTTTGCAGCTGAACAAAGCGTCATCGATGTAAGCACAGAGTACATCGGTCGAGAGAAGTGACGTAAACGTAGCCAAGATATTCCCAAGCGCCGTGAAATTTCACATTTTAGCGCATCCCCGAGCAATCAAAACACGTATCGCGCACAGATCACCAAATCACTCATTTACAACTGTTCAACTGTTCAACTGCACCGGATCTGGGTATATCACCGAGTCGACTAACACGTAACATTCATACAGGCAGGACTTGCGCTTCTCCGCTCTCAACTGACGTATTCGTAACTTTTATGTTCGGATTCATTGTTCAGCGATGCGACGTAGATTTGTACGAAGATCAGCTCCAGAAAAAGCAAATTTCTTCACGCTTCGTTCGCAATATAAAAAAAGCCCGGGTCGGGGTCAAAATTGGAAAAAAAAAAACGAAACAAACAAAAGATCTATGTTTTTATGCTAGAACGAAACGAGCGCGAAATTTTGAAAAAATTTGTTATTTTTTTTGGGCATCGAACCGGTATTTTCTACAGTTTTGAATTCAGTCTGGAGAGTTCGCATGGTCGGCATAATTTTTCTATTTTTTTTCCTCGACCAACTTTTCGTCAACTTTTTACGATTTACAAGCGTTTCGCTCCACTTTCGCAGCTGCCCCGGCCGGAATGGTAGGGTGGGAGGGGAGTGGTATCTTCCCGGTGCACCGCTCCTTCAACATACATACGCGTCGTTTCCGGCAGCGGAAATAACGCAGCGGAGGTGTTGAAATCTGCTAAATTTCGAGTACGCGCACTCTCTCGAATGTGTTTTCGCGGCGAACCGAGTAGGCAATTCTATTAACCTGCACACTGCCGGTCGAGTCGAGTGATTCTCACGAGGGGCAAAAATGCAGAAAAGGTTTTTCAACGTTTCGCCATTTTCGAACAACTTTCAGCCCAATTTCACTACACTCGTTCGCGACTGTACGCACACGCAGACAGCAGACAGCAGACAGCGCACAGCTCCGCCGCAATCAACAGGGCTTACCTAGGCAGCACCCACAACCTGCCGATAGGAGAGTACGAGTAGCGTCGCGTCGTGAGCCGTAATACTACGTAGTTATGGCAATGGCACGGCAGGTATACAGGCGTCGCGTATACTTGCAGGTAGTTCGGAGTACCTATATATGTAGTACTAGATGATAAAATAAATGGTGCCGGACAAACTTTTAATATGCGTTGGCAGCACGTCACAAGGCAGTGATCCCCGTCGTGGAGTATTGAGTTTTTCACGAGGTAACAAAATATCAGGTCCGCCAGAACTACGTCTTTTTAACGACTTGCGATTTCGACTGGAACGTCTACTACTTTTACCGCTATCGGAACTTCGACGCCTCGGCATTTCCAGTAAATCTGCAAACATTCGCGTACATCAACATAGATACCACTAGCACGTCTACGACTACGACTACGACTACGACTACGACTACGACGAGTACCTTCTACCTGACGTACAACGTATTTCGCACCCATATTATCTTACATGCAGAGGGTGGATCGCGGTATCTCGCATTTTGACCAAACTCACGCGAGTAGCTGATTGACTTTGAATTGGGAAAACCCGCCGTACGATATTTAGCGCGTCCAGTTCGGACGGCGTGGCCAAGGAGTTGGGAGTGTTTGAATTCTCGAATTGGGGGTCATTTTCGACGAAGAAAAGGCGCGATTTTTCGCGCTGGTCTAGGGCCTCGATTATGGGCTGCTAGAAAAAGCGCGTGATTCTCGAGTTGACGTATTTTCGCAGCGGGTATCACACCCTGGGAGGGGGGCGTGGTTGAAATTAAAACGTTGCGATTCGCGCAAAAATCGGGAATTTTTGTTGGAAAATAATAATAATAACAATAATAATAATAATAATAATAATAATAAAATAACCGCAATAAAACGAACGGCTTTCTACTACGATAACGAGCACAAAAAAGGCTTGTTTTTATTTATCTAAAAAATGTGCAGTCCAACCGGAATGGCTGACTGAAAGGTATCTATCGCATTACCAGGCAGCCAACCAGCAAATTTAGAAACGGTTGAAAATTTTCGATTTTAACGGCTAAAAATCAATTTTTCAGCTAGCTCGACCGTCGAATGTCGGGGGCCGATTAGAGGTAAGGAGGCTTCGGTAGTAGATCGATTACCTGGACGAGATATCTCCATCGGAACTGAACCGCGTCGTGGAATGGCTTTTTCACGGTCGCCGCGAGGTGGCGATACGCTTTCTTGCACAGCCGATGCGGATCCTCTTCTCGACAGCAATAGCTGCAAAAAAGACATACATATATATATATATATATATATATGTATGTATATATACTCGTATTCTACCCGATCGATGGTATACCTTCGAAAAGGCGTCGTACTCGCGAATTAAATTTAACAAGCCAAGGTCGGTCTTACCTCTTGCAAGCTACCGTGGTGCACGGAAGCATCTGTTCGATGGTCTTTTCGCGGATTAACGTTTTCTTTTTCGCTGAATTTAGCCATCTTGGAGTGGGTTGCGGATGCGATTCGATCGCGATCGCCCTCGGACGAAGACGAATCGCGTTTAACGTTGAAATTGTCGCTGGCCTCGCTGCTGGACGAGCCGGTTCGTACGCTGCTGCTGAGTTCGTGTCGGCTGGAATTGGTGGACGACGAATTGCTGGCGCTGGTTTGGGCGACGATTTCGCCGGCCGTCGACAGGTAACGCGTCCTAACGAACGTCTGTATCGGCGGAAAGGTTTGTTGTCGCGTGAGTATTTTGTTGACGGGCGGCGCCAACATGGTGCTGCCGTGCAGAACGTTGGACAGACGCGTAGCTTCCAACGACGTAGTTATGGTGGCGATGCTGGGCTCGGGAAGCAGGCTTTCGGCGCTGACCGGCCGTTCTTCGACGCTGCCGCAGTCGCTGGATTTTTGCAAGCTGCCGCTGCACGACGACCGAAACGACATGTCCAGCTCCTCGTCCTCTTCCTCCAAATGCGGTATAGGATCCAGCACCAATTTATGGCGCGGCTCCAGCGCGCCGGTCGGCAGGCTTTCTCGTCGTCCGCCAACACCGCTCGAGCCAAAGCCGAAGCCGAAGCCGCCGCCGCCGCCGCCGCCGGAACAGGAAGTTTCCGGCGCAGCGATATCTCTGGAAAGATTTAACGGAACCGAATGCCTTCTACCGGTACGGTCCACCATTTCCAGCATTACGGACGGCAACGAACATCGTCTCGACTCTATCTGATTATCGTCGTCGCCGTCGGCGTCACCGCCGGCACCGCCATCCCCGCCATCCCCGTCGACCGCGCATTCGTCGTTGGTCGCGTCGTCGGCGTCCGATATCTCTGTACGCGTCTCTTCGGCCAGTTCTTGTTGCAGCAGCATTTCCCACTTATTGTGATTGGTTTTCAGATGCGACATCATGCTCGTGGATAGTGTTGTGCCGAGGAAACGATGCCACTCGTCGAATAACGGAATGACCACGAATTTGAAGAACCCTGCAACACGTAGCAGACGCGCCGGTTTCGATGAGAAAATACCACAAGATCGCGCCACAATCAGTCGTCTCGACATATTGTTGCGCTAAACTACAGGCAGCTGCCACGTGTAGCTCTAGCTGGATTGCCAGACTGCAAAATGCTGCGAAACTTATTTTTCATTTTTTTTTTTTTTTTTTTTTTTTTTTTTCGCCGGTAGGGAGCGAGAATTTTAAAAAAAAACCAGCGGTAGTATCGACTTTCTCAGAAACAAACAAAAAACGAACGAACGCACGACGGCGAAAATTTAAAAAAACCAATACCGACTGAGACCGCTGTACAAAAAGACGTTTCGGCGCATTTTCGAACTGCGTGCGCTGCCTTTTTATTTACGCGTTAATAGAAACCGAATTTGTTCCAAAAACGATTCGAAATTGATTTTGTGAATCTTATTCAAAAGGCCGCGCATCTAGCGTCGCCTAGCTCACTTTGAGGAGTTGAAGGAGAGGGGTAACCTATAAGAACGGTCGAAAAGCCACTCTTTCGGAACTGCACCTCCTTACGCAATGTGCAAAAACCGATTTCGCAAGCACACCAGCGATGCGGACAGCGTCGCGTACTACTAGTACCGTACTCAGAGAGTATAGTACACGTGTATGTAGCATATACCGGAAGACCTTTAAGTATATACGCTCGGTCTACGTACATAATACAGGCGGAGTAAATAAAAATTATGCGCGCAAATGCGTTTAAGTACGCGACGTGCTCGCGGGTACTATACTGAATAACTCGTACGTAGTACGTACGACGCAGCTGGTCGGTAAGGTACGATTTTGAAATGAAAATACCGAAATACTGGCGTACGGTTAATCGTCGTCAATTCTACCGTACTTACCGGATTGTATTTTCGGAACAGACGAGCTGCTGCGATCGCAAAGGGCAGTTAATGGCAGTCCTAGCTGCTGCTCGTAGTCGCCTTGTCGAAAAAATTCCTCGCAAACTTTTTGACTCCATTTCCTGCTAATTTCCCAAGGACGGCAAGGATTTGATATGTCGGCACATTTTAGCGCTATTTGTAGAATAAAATGACGATCTTCTTCCTTCTCCATTTGCAAAGAATCCTGGTTCAAATATCTCTGAAAATGCGTTAATTATGCGCTTTACGTACCACTTCTGCGTATATACATATATATATATACATATATAAAATACAGTACTAAAACGTTAATAATCGGAATGAGAATATGAGAATGTAAATTAGTAAGACAGTCGAAACACTGATGACGCGACGTATGAAATATAGAGTATATATAGAGTTTAGACGTAGAAACTATGTAATGCGGCTGATTGTGATTGTGATTGTAAGTTACGTGCTAGAAAAAAGTGTACAGTGTATATTAGGTACGTGTAATGTACATATAAGTAATCGTCGTACCTTAAATTTGGTAAGAAACTCTTGTTGACGGGTAATGTCGGTGGCCAAAATCAGCGAACTTATTTGCCGTTCTAATTCGGGCATCGCATTCCGTAATCGATCGGCGACGTGGCTCTCTAATAAACACCCAACAGCCGAACGCCAATGATGGTTTTCCAATACCGAAGTGTTCTGAAAGCGAAATACTTTCGTTATGGTAACCGTACCGTACGACCGGGCATTACTCGTAGTCTTTTTTGTTCGAATCAGACGAGAAACGCAACTGGGTGAAAAGATAAAGGTAAAAGGTATGCTATCCGGGTGCCTAATACGTACTACCTGCTCCATCTACTTCACTACACCAATCACCAATCGCAGTTTCTTCATTTTCGAGGCGGTTCTTTCTGACTGGTTGATGTGTGGTAATTCGATACGCTCGGGGCTAGCTCTTTTCTAGCCAAATTTTCATTCGCGTTTCGCATCGGTTCGTGCGAGCTCAAATAAGGCACTCGAGTTTCTACGTGTAGCCGGCGCATTTTCGGTTCGATCCGAGACCGCTTGCGTTACGGATGGCAAAAATCGTCGCCCATATTACTTCGAATACGCGCTCGAAATAGTTTTCTAGCTCGAAGAAATGCACTCGAGGTCGAAAGAGTTGCGTAGTTTCGCGTAGCAGCGCGATGCCAAGTTGAAAATACTCGTAATTTCGAGACAGAGCGAGCCGAATTACGAAAAATGAGATTGGCAGGAACCGCTACGCGCCGTGGTGCGCATTCGAAATAATATACTCGTAGGTCCTTCGATCGAGTTTTTTTTTTTTTTTTTTTTTTTTTTTTTTTTTTTTTCTTTTATGAACCTAGAAATCTACACTAGCGTCGCGGTAGAATACGAACAAGGTAGTTTGAAATGTTTTGCGTAGATTGTAGATTGCGCGGCGATGATTTTAACGTGTTGGTTCGATACATTCGTTCTACTCATTTTTCGCGTTTTCGTCGCTTACCCGTATCTTCGCTCGGTACTTGCTGCTTGCTACTTGCTACTTGGTGTTGGTAGCGAAATGTAAAACTTACCATTGCAACTTGTCGAAAAGTTGGAAAAAGCGTAAGCGTACATACAGTAGGTATACATAGGTATAGGTGGCCTGTATCCAGCGTTTACCGGTACCTATTGGAGTGTTGCGTACCTTCTTTGTTCAGATTGCTTATTGCCTGCGCAGGAGAAGCAATATCGTATACGCGGACAAAAAAAACTATTTTTACCTGATATAAAGCTGCCAAATGATTCGACGTGGCTATTAAGAATGGCTGATTAACTCCAGGATGGTCTAGATCGTGAGAAACGGCAGCAATTAAGGAAGCCATCACCTCCAAAGGTGTTATGTGTCTTTTGATCTGGAAACCAAGCGTAACGAAATTCGAATCAACGCAGACGAGAAGCTCGCTTTTACTGATCGTATAGGTAGCTTAAATTAAATTAAGTTAGGTTAGGTTAGGTTAGGTCAGGTGGTAAGTACATTCGCGTAAGTGTATGGTATTGTATTAGATACGCAGATGTGGCAGGAGTACGAAGTTACGTACAGCAGTTGAGCACGTGCGCGTAGCCAGTCCTACGCTCGAGATGGACACGGACGCAGACAGCGTACCTGGGTCTATCTCTGCGCGTGAAACATTGAAAAATAATTATACAAGTGTAGGTATAGAAGTGCGAGCACTAGTAATGGTGATTTTGCGCGTCGCTCGTACATACTGAAATTGAAATTGAGCCTAAACTCGTGTAAAATACACGAGACAGTGTATCTGTACATTACCATACACATTCTACACAGTACTCGCGCGTTCAAACTCCAAATCCAAAGACTATACAATTCGCGAATGGTACGTAGGTTTTTTGCACCCACATCTCTCATTCGTATTTGTATTTGTATTCGTATTCGTATTCGTATTCGTATTCGTATTCGTATTCGCGTAGCGTCCGCATCACACTACAACTTGGTACGTTTTATTTGCACAAAGTCAGGACTACCGAAGCGTTAGTTCGATGACAAATTCACGACTAGGTGTACGGTAAGGACTGGGACTAGATTGGGAAAGGCCTCGTCACAACTCCGCACTACCCCGGAAGCATTTATCCATTTCGATTAGATACCGCACAGCAAGACGTACCTAAAACTACCTAGCCATCTACTCCCTACGTAGTATTGCGGTGGCAGGTATTTAATTTCGCCAGATCGACGATTTTGCGACGCAACGAAATGCGCGTCTGTATTCGCGTAGCGTGTACAGCATGTCACGCCCTGACGCCTATCAATTCGACGCGTCGCTAATATTTAGCCGCATAATTGCACGTAGTCGCGACAATTCGCCTATCGTTCGCAGGCTATTACCGTTCGTTCGTTTGCTAACATACAAATTACATAAGTACTCGTCGAATAATATGTGTGACAGTTTAGATTCATCGGCAAAACTTCACCAAAGCTAATGTATAACACACACACACACACACACACACACACCTTGTACGTTGATTTGTGACTTGTTAAAACGCGTTACCTACGAATGGAGTATGCCAAGTTGAAGTTGTGTCGGCGAACGCTACGCCAATAGTAAAACCTCGCATCAACTGCCAAGTACTGTACAAAAATTTCGAGCTTGCCAGTCCAACACATATACGGGTATATGCGGATGCAGATGTACTACGCTCGCTGCAGGCTCTCACAACATAGGCCACACCGTAAATAATGGTAATGGTACCAAACTATCGGACAAATCGACGCTTACTTTTTCTTCCTGCAGGAAGCAATGCATCGCTTGCGTAACGTCTGTAGCGTGAATGGAATTATGATATGGATTCGTGCTGTGGTAACCTTCTTCGATCAGAGCTGCAATTATAGGTTATACAAACATAGAGGATGAGCGTCTGGCAAGTACATAAATCTATACGCTTACAAAACAGCCAACTTTAGCTAGGCAGGCGGTACGGCGGCGCTTGTGATAGCATCGCCACACGTACGCGTACGTTTATACCGTACGAGTAGAGCGGACTTGACGTAGGGCTGGCTCAGCGAGCGAGTCGCCGGCCGTCCGGCCAATGGTGAGAAAGCGCTTTTCTCTACACACTTCGTTACCGAAATAGAAATAATATACGATAAAAATTCGTTTTACGAATATAGCCGATGGAAAGTTTGCTCCAGGCTTGCGAATGGCGTGCCGTCGATGTCGCAGAAATAAGTAGCGCCCGAATGTACGAGTATTTATTACGTACGTGTACGCGTATATTATACCGCGAAAGCCAACACATCACCGTAACTCTAGCATAGACCATACTATTCGATCGCTATCGCGTAGTCAACTCACTAAATAGTTTCCAGACGTCGACCACTTCGAGTTTGAAAAACTCCAACAGCCCGTACCAATGAAATAAATGAACACAAAGTACTGGAAGAGATCGTCCTGCACATAAAGATCAGCAAACCCGTTCACATGAGAAAATTGATTGACATAGCCGGTTACCCGGTTACTAAATCGTAAGCGTATACCGCCGCCCCGGTAGCTCTCTAGCTACAGGTGCTACTGCTAGGTATGTCGACGAACAACAGCATCTCAGCGCCTATACAGTGATATGCATATACACACTCTCTCTCTCTCTCTCTCTCTCTCTCTCTCTCTCTCTCTCTCTCTCTCTCTCTC
>FIZR01008662.1:0-22696 GCA_900060175.1 Ferrisia virgata
TTTTTTTTATTTATTTCATTTTTTTTTTGCGAGTTCGCGGGGCCCTTGAAAACACCCGGGCCCGGGGCATTTTGCCCCTTTTGCCCCCCCCCCCCTCTCGCCAGGCCTGTAGCCACTGGACCGCGGATAAAACATCCAACTTCAAGCTGAGGGGTAAAATGGGAGTAGCTTCTGTTATGTATTATCGCAACATGAATTCGACTGCAACGCAAACCACCCAGCGGGATAAATTAGAATAGCTCGAGAAAATTAGGCAATATTGCTACCAGTTGAATGTCTTATCGTAGGGCCAGGGTCTACAGTCAAAAGGAACAGATAAGAGAAGCAAAACTGATTTTATGATTTCAAGTTGAAATATTGACAAAGATCGCGTCAGTGTTGCTAATCACAGTGATTTATGTGAGGAATTACACAATTAATTTCAAAGAGTGGAATTTTATTTTTAAAAATATAATATTTCAGTGTTGAATATGGGAGATTATTGTTAAAATTGAACGTTGTTTATGTAACAGCTTTGATTGCGTCAGTGTTTTCCATTCGCAGTACTTTTTACGTGGAATTTTCCAATCAATTCCAAAGAATGGAGTTTGATTTTTAATCAGTGTTGAAAATGTAAATTTAGCATTGAAATTCAACGTTGGGAATACTGTTTTAGATTCTAACTCGAATTTCAAAAACTCGCGATGAAACATGATAATGTCCTATTTCGCGTAAAAAGGTAACGAATAACATTTGAACTTTATGTTTATATGTCCAACTTGATGGGTGTTTCACAATTTAGTATTAATTTCAATAAAAAAAGTTTTATTGAATATAATTTTACAATTTTTATTTTGCCAGACAAAAAAAATAAATTTTAAAAGGAAACGGAGAGTTTGGCAATCGTTCATTTCATGATTTTAAGTTGAAATGTGAAAATAAGGCTTATGTTGTATTGTACGTTGAGCAAATTGAAAGAATAAGCTATGCTTTTGTATAGTTCGAGTTTCAAGTAAAGGTTAACGTAATTGTCTATTAAAATGCTAAAACTTGTACAATTTTAAATTTAAAAATTTAAAAACAGTCTTGTAAATTTTAAAATTTTTATTTTAGCGTCGCATATCAGGATGTAAAATTTTTTTCTAAAGGAGAAAAATGTCTTTATTTTTTTATTTATTTTTTTCAAATAAATAAGTACCAGATTTCAGCTTCTTCAGTTAGATATTATGGTTAATTACATCGTTATGTACAAATTATTGGAATTTACCTGAATAGTGACCATCATACGAATCAGCTTGTTGCAAAAAATTTTAGTTGGCGAATGCGTTCTTTATTTCGGTAAAATTAATACCGATTGTAAAATAGTAAATTTTCAGAAATCTTTTCATTCCAAATGAAATGTTTCGCAGTACGGAAGTTTTTAATTATGTTCTTTCTTTCGAAGTAGATGTATATACCTTTGTAAATACAGAATTAAATTATTTCCCAAGTAAGGACAAGTCGACGAGCGCGGCTTTTCCTCTCCTTTTTTTGCGTGGTCGTTAAAAGATAATTTTTGTTTCTTTATAATTTTTCAGATACTGCAAACGATGATTCGTACACCAAGGAATGGATTTTAAAATGAAACACAATAATTGGAGTCGAGTTGAAATTTAACGTACCGCTGTATCTACGCCTTCCCTTGGCCGAGAACTAATTACTAAATTACGCACGTAGTTCGTGAGTATTTTATGAAATTATATCGTTTGATTTTGCGGCTAAGGAAAAGCCAACTTAATACGGTTAAACGTTGCGTATAACTTGTTAACATTTTTACCATAGAGGCAACTTCAATTCGCCATTTTTTTTCCCAGGAGTGTTTCGACATTTTCCCAATGAAATACTAAAAAGATATACACTTATCTGAACCTACGGCTTGCTAAACAAGATTTCCACCGTTGAACAGATGCAATATTTGAGCTTAAGGCGTTCTTTGACAATTGATTTATTTCTGTTGCTAGTATTTTACCAATATAGCGAATTGTATGTGGTTAATTCGACGTCGAATTACTCGACAACGCCGTTACAAGGTGAGTAAAGTACTTAACTTGGGTAATACGACCCGCTGTTTTAATTGCGATCGAATCTTTTGACTAATTATTATCTACCGACGCGACGTCTAAATTACACTACCTAATACCTAATACCTTCGTAGTGCCTAACTGTATCCGTATCAGTTTTTAGTGTACATCTAACTATCTATTTGTATAACGAGATAACTCGATCAGTGGCTGTATGGCATACATTCCTTTACAATTGTTTCTTCACACATATACTCTGTACATTTCAGAGATACGTAATTTTCATTGTAATATTAGCAACGACGAAGACGTGTTCCACTGCGACGATACAAAATGTATACCGTTGATGAATCGATGCAATAATGTTCGTGATTGTGAAAACGGTGAAGATGAAAGTGTTCAGAATTGCGGTAAATACTTAATACCCACATATGTTGTCTAATCAGAGATTTATTAGTAAGTATCTATGTGTACTTATCGATCTTATACTCTCGTGTTCTCAGGTTGCCTACCCAATGAATTTCGATGTAGTAATAGTTGTATCGATTTGTTGAGTAGATGTGATCGAAACATCGATTGCCCCAATGGCGAAGATGAAGACAATTGCGGTAAGTTTCAATTTATTTTTCTTTATTTAGTATACATTCGTACGTAGGCTTTCGACTTGAGGCGTGTGGGAAGGAGGATGTAATTGGATTTTTGAGGCTTTTGTAAATTACCTACGAATAAATATACGGGGTGTGCGACGAAAAGGTGCGAAAAAAATGAAATTCGGGTATAATCGGATACCACGAAAAAACATCAGATAAAGAAGTTGCCTCTGTCTTGGAAAAATTACAATCAGAATGAATTTATCAACAATAGGAACGGATAATAGATGAAAACAGAGTAAATTTTGTTATTTATTCATTTTTTTAACCAACTTCAAAATTGAAGAGACTATTTTAAGGAGTCGATCAAAATTAAATATTTCAGAAAAAATGATGATAGTAAATTAAGTATATCTATAATAGAGAATAGAAAGTTGAATAAATCTTGCTCTTTTCATTTTTCGCCTAACATGAAAATTAAAGGAGCTATAAGCAATTTTTTTCCAAAAATCATTTTTAGCCTGATTCTATCAACCTTGATGGATGAGAGGAGGGATATATCAACAAAATCCATTGTATAGCAGCCCACTACGACCAATTTTTAGACACCATAGATATTTATTTTTATTTATTTTTTTATCGGAAACAATAAATTAATCGCTCAGCTTGATACCGACCAAAATCAATCAAGGATGGGGGTCAAAATTTGTTTTGAGTAGTTTTACATCCAAAATGACATTTTGGACCCCATTGGATTTGATTATGATCCAGGAGCGATCTCTTCATTTTAATAAGGGAGACCCGTTGAGAAATAGGCTTAGATTGGCGGCGGATTTAATATTCTGGAGTGGGGTTGACCTCGGGATCAAAATTCAGTTATACTCAAATTGTACGAGGGTGTGCTGAATGGTAAAATCGCAATAAACGCTCCTTTTCGAACCGATCGATAGACAATGCAAAGATGTATAACATATCTAAAAATCAGCCTCTCAGGTGAATTACGAGAGGAGATATAAAACTTTTTCTAATTTTACCTTGAAAAAGAGCTGTTCCTTCCCCATATCTCCCCTTAAAATTGAGCTAGGATGTTCAAATTTGATATGTAGACTTGATAGGATACGTCGATGTGCTGTTTGGAGTTTTCGTCTTTTCAAACTTATTGCACCCCCTTATAGCCCGTAAATGTGGTTTTTTGGACGTTTTATGTAATTTAGTAGGAGTGCTAGGTGTGCGTGGCGTGTTGGTGATCTTGACTTTCAGCCCCTTGCAACCCCTTATAGTCTTTTGTTTTGTTTTTCCTATTTTTTGAGTTTGTTTCTTGCACAATTCCCCTCCAAATGGAACTAGGATGTTGAAATTTACGACCTGCAACGAAAAGAAGTCAGCTGCATTTCCATTGTTTTTGAGTAAATCGTGAAAAACTGTAACGTTTGAACAGGATGACCGAAGGAACTGATAACTGATCTGTTGAGTTGATTTCATAAAACTGAAAAAATTTTTTTTAATTCATTTTTTCATTCACTACCTCCTGTCCAGCACCCAATGTGGAGCTGACTCCTTTTTGCTTCGGGTCAGTGAGAGAAGCAGCCACCAAATGCCTCGTAACTCCGCTAGGAGTGCTCTAAACGTGCTGGCAAAGTCCCCTCAATTTGGTATGTAGCTTTAGTTTAAGTTCTAGATACGCCTTTAGGAGGTTTCCATTTTTCAGTCTCATTACACCCCCTCACAACCCCGAAAATGTAGTTTTTTGGTAGATTTTTCTTATTACGAGCAGCCATAGCAAAGTGAGCCCCCCCCCCCCCAACTAAAATCATTTACTCTATTCGATACTGACCAAAATTGCTGTAATTCAGCCAATAGGCTCAGTTTGTTAGTGGATTAGATATATATGAGTAGGGATGGACGTTGGGTCAAAATTCAATTATACTCCAATTTGAAGGATAGGGCCAGTTGATAGAGAATTCAAAGTTGTATAACAAACACAAAATTCAGTCCCTTGGGTCAATTAAGATGGATGATTGAGGGTTCTCCTTTTTGACCTTGAAAAAGGGCTGTTCCTTCTCTAACCCCCCCCCCGCACCCCCCTAATTGAGCTATGAAGTTGAAATTTGGTTTACAGACTTGGTTCAGGCCATAGATGTACTTTTTAGAGGTTTCAACTTTTCAGACCAGTTTCGTCCCTTTACAGCGTAGAAATGTGGTTTTTTGAGTAGGGTTTCTTATGTTTTGAGTTCGTTCCTCGTATAATTTAGTAGGCATTTTAGATGTGACTTTTGGAGGTCTCAATTTTTCAGCCTAATTGCACCTCTTCACAGTCCGAAAAATGTAGTTTTCTGATCAGCTCTTCTTATTATCTGAATTTGTTCCTCGCATATCTCCCCCTCAAATTGAGCTAGGAAGTTGATATTTGGTATGTGGATTTAATATAGGTTTTAGATGCGCCTTTTGGGAGTCTCGACTTTTCAGCTGATTTCCTTTTTTCACAGCCCTAAAAATGTTATTTTTTTGAGTTTTACTTATTTTTTGAGTTTGTTCCTTGCATATCCCCTCTCTCCAATTGGGCTAGGAAGTTAAAATTTGGTATGTTGATTTGGTAGAGGTTCTTGATGTGAATTTTGGTGGTGTCGACTGTTTAACCTCGTTGCACTCCCCACATCTTCAGCACTGATTTGGAAAGCGATGCTTTTTTTTAGCCTGATTTTCTATATCATATTATCAATGAAAACCAAGCTATTACAGTCTATCGACCAACGGCGGATGAAGGGAGAATATCAACAAAATCAGTTTTGGGGCCCTAGAAGACTATTAAGACGATTTTCAGCCATGTCAAATATTTATTTTTATTTATTTATTCGAACGTTAAAATCATTTACTCCACTCGATACCGACCAAAATTGCTCCAATTTGGTCAATCGACCCAGTTTGGCGGCGTATCAGATATATATGAGTGAAGATGAATTTGGTCAAAATTCAGTTTTGCCCCTTTTTTGTGGAGGGGGTACTGAGGGGTCAAATATGCAAAAATTACTCCTTTTTAAGCCAATTGGTATAAAATCAAATGTTGTATAACATATCCAAAAATAAACCTACTAAGTCAACTAGGAGGGAAGATATGGGGGTTTCCCCCTTCTTGACTCTGAAAAGGGTTGTTCCTCCGCTATCTCCCCACCAAATTTAGCTAGGAAGTTGAAATTTATTTCGTTGGGACCTTAGAATAGATCTTCTGAGGGTTCCAACGTTTTTAGCTTCATTACACCCCCTCAAACCCCCAAAAAGTGTTTTTTTATTGGTTTTTCTCATTTACCTCATTTTTTGAGTTTTCTTGTCACATAATTCCCCTTCAAATTGAGCTAGGAACTTTAAATTGGGTATGCACATTTAGTAGAGGCCCTAGATGTGCATTTTGGAGGTCTCTACCTTTCGGCTCCATTACCCTCTTTTACAGCCCCAAATATGTGGTTTTTCGATCGTTAGTATATCTTATTTTTGTTTGTTTCTCGCCTAACTCCCCTTCAAATTGTGCTAGGAAGTTGAAATTAGGTATGTACAGTCAGTAAGCACCGCAGATGTATCTTCTGGGGGTTTTGATGTTTTAGCTCCATTGAACCCTATCTACCCGTATTGCTTTTTTTCAATTCTCATAATTGTAATATGTCACGAAAATCAGGCTGAAAAAGCATCGCTAAGCGATTCTTTTTTATTTTCAAGTAATTTTAACATGGCTCCTTTAATTTTTGCGTTACGCAAAAAATGAAAAAAAAATTGCATCCATATCCATCATTATTTTTTCTGAAAAACATGATTTTTGATCAACTTGTTAAAATGCTCCCTCAAATTTTGAAGTTGGTTGAAAAATGAACTTGACAAATTGTGCTCAGTTTTCTATCTACTATCCATTGATTCCATTCTCATAGTTTAAAATTCGTTTCGATCATAATTTATGAAAACACTCATTTGCGTCTTTTACTTTCAACATAGGCAACTTCTTCTGACATGCTTCTTTGTAGTAGTATCCACGAATCTTGAAATCTTCTCGCCGGACAGTCCCCTGCACATCTATGCTCAGCAGTGAGCTCATGTTCTGCGAAAGGTTACATTTACCTACTTATATTTCGTGGGTGTGATTAAGCTACAAATAACTCACATTACCGGTGAGCGTTTGTGAAATACGAGAATTGGTGGGGATTTAATTGATAAAGAACTTTTCCCTCCATTTACTACGTTTGTATTTTTCGAGAGAATATTGACAATTGAAAACCATGTACCTAATACCTTTAGGTATCTAATTTACGTTGTTAAAACTTTTACGTCGGTACTTTTCCATCGAGATGGAAAATTTTGCATAAAAAAAGATAGTACAAGCATCGAGAGTGAATTTTGCGAGTAGGTAGGTATTATATTTCTTAGTCTGTTTAGATTGAAATTTTAACCGGCTAATTTTTTCACTCAAGTATGAAAAAAATCTTGACTAATAGTTTTAAATGATTAATTTTTTTATAATAAGAATTATTTTCTCTCGAGATCTAATTTGACTTTTAACAATGCGACTGATGGAGCGAAAAATAAACGATATAAAAAATTCTTAAGAAAACGTCTCAACTGGAATAAATAATATCTACACGTACTAAAAAAAAGGGTGTTTTTTTTTACGCTGAAAAAAAAAAAAAATCTATTTCGGAGACTAAATTATAAATGCTCGAGCGAAAGAATGTGGGTGAACATTTTAAAGTAAATATATTTTAAATCGTGAAAAATTATATTTTTTGAAATTCGGAGCTCGAAAGTGTCATTTTTTTATCAAATGTCCTTTACATTAGTTACTCACTTTAGCGTAAGGGAATAGGTAGTAGAGGGATGTTAATTCAATATATTCGGCTACATTATAAATGTATTTAAACAATTTAGGTCGATATCAAACCTAGTAAATCATTTCAAACTTTGAAAAATAAAATAAAAATAATAAATATATGACATGCTCAAAATTGGTCTTAATGGTCTTCTAAAAATCTATAAACGGATTTTTTTGCAACGGGAAATTGCTGCGACCTTTAAGGCAATTTTGTAATTAATTCCTCCTCTAGGACGTATAAAGAATGAAATTCTAAGTGCTTGTGTTTCCGGCTCTTTGTTTTTCTATCCCCTTTTCCCTTTTTAAAGAACTGCTTTATTTTTGCACCTTTCACCGCTATAAAAAAATTTCCCATGTAAAATTTGTTGCTCCGGATGTCAGTAATATTTCGAGCTATGTGCAAAATTTCGGTCAGGTTATTCCCCCAGCTCTTATTTAAAAAAATATAGCGTATAAGCAAAATACTACTTTTTTCTTTTAAAAACATGGAAAGAGGAAGTTTCTAAATTTTGAATTTTGAATTCAGGATGTCTTAAGAAGTAGTGAAAATAGTGTGAAAAAGTGGTGAAATGTGAAACTGATGTAAAATTGAAAAACTGCTTTTTAGCGAATCTGTTATTTATTAAATTTTAATCTACCCAACATCAAAAAATTTTCACTCATCACAAAGGTTACTCCACTCGGTCAATAGCAATGATATTAATCCGGCATATGGCGGCGGTAAGAGTGCACCCCCCCCCCGGCCGATCCTCCGAGACATGTTTTTTCCAAAGGGGACATGCTATGGAACATTTTAAGCCACGTTACCCAAAATGAAAGATGGCCGAACTTACAAATTGATGATCCTTTTCAGTGGCTGATGACCTAGAATTTCATTTTTATGCCTATAACTCGAAAAATATCGGACTTACAGAAAACAATTATAGGACAAAAAATGTTTTTCGCAAAATTTAGAACATATTTGATGCCCTACCGCGCGTGGAAAATTATCACGTTCGCGAGATAATCGCATCTTGAGCCCTGTTTGCAGAAGTTAAAATCAAGAGAGCTTTCAAAATGGCCGCCATTTCTGATAGTCAGGTAGTCTGAAATTTTATATTTATGCCAATAACTTGAAAACAACCAGACTTATAAAAAAAATTTATAAGATAAAAAATGTTCTCCATAAAATTTTATAACATTTCTGATACACGCCGCACTAATTTTTACGCGCCCTGTTTCTCTATAGGTGGGAAAAACTAGCTTCCCCCTCCCACCGACCACAGGTAATATAATTTTTCCTGAAAGGGGCATCCGAGGCAACATTTAAGCCAACTCATTCGAAGTTAAAATTGGCCAAACTTACAAAATGGCGATCATTTTAATTGACAGGTACACTGAAATTTCACATTTTGACGTCCAACTTGAAAAATATGGGACTTGAAAAAAAAAATTATTAGGCAAAAACTGCCCTCTGTAACATTTAAAATATTTTTTATCCTATAAATTTTATCGTAAGCCCCGTAGCTTTCGAATTAGACTCCAAAATGTGAAATTTCGATGCACCTGTTAATCAAAATGGCTGCCATTTTGTAAGTTCGGCCAATTCTGATTTTGGGCGACATGGCTTAAAATGTTCTCTAGGATGTCGCCTTCGAAAAAAAACATGTCTCGGAGGATGGGCGGGAGAGGGTGTACTTTCACTCTAGTTATATGACGAACTGTAATAATTACACCGAATGCAAGTTAATAAAATTGCCTACTCGGTTCGCCGTAAAAACACGTTTTATCAAACTTGTTTAGCATTGCATAGAGAATACATTGTGTATTCGAATTAAATTGAAAAAAAAATTAACCAGGTTGATATGTGAAATTTTTTATGTCCTGTTAGGTCAATATTTTTAGTATTTGAATAGCGATGAAAAAAATTCTACGATAGACATCGGTTGCTTCTGAATCTTGGAATAAAAAATTTTCCAACTTTTTTGGAGAAATGAAAAGTAGTTCAAAAAAATGTTTCAAACAAAAAGTCTTGGACAGCGAGATAATTATGTAAAACAATATAAATTTTTTCTAATCATCGTCATTTTAGGTCCCAGTACACCTACACATCATTAACGTGCGTTAACGAGCTGTAATTAAAACGCATTTTCTTGAAACCCATTTATTCGGAGAGTCTGAAACTTGAACATAGAATTAAATAAGCAGGTAGGTACTTGAAAGAAAAACAGAAATGTGGTTTGTTTCTACATTTCAAAATATGCATAAGTAAATATTCTTTAAGATGTTTCTACTGAAAACCAAAAATTAGTGTTGATTATGTAAGTTATTAGAATGGAAATATTTGCTTTCACCTCGTCAGGATAATATTTCTGTTGTCTTCTTTTAGTGGTTAAATTTCAATATGACTCAAAGGATTAAATTTTTGTTTAATCTTTGAAATATTAAGAGAAAAATAAGAGAAGCAGTGAAAGATGAAGAAAAAACGTAAAAAAATTATATTTGAACTAATGATTAGACTTTTCTTTTTGTAATGTAAGCCCACCGCATCAGTAACGAAGCTGTTTTAAAGCCTTAACCAGATATTATACAAATTTTTCACCATCAAAATTACGTATTTTTTAGCATAGAGAAAAATAAGGTCTAAAAAAAAAATACTAATTTCAAACAGAATATTTGTGAGTATACTTTCATAGGTACATCATTTACTTGTTTCCAAGCGTGTATAGCTAGATTTTCTTTTCAAAAAGTGCAGACAAGAAAGCGTTCGGCATTGTAAGTTGAAAATTTTTAAAAACATAGTTGCATAATTTGAAAATTCAAAGCGTTGATTTTTTTTTAGAAAACCCTTATGCTTTATAACGAATACTTTGAATTCGTTTGCTTTGCGTGTAAAAATGATTTCTCACCTCGAAAAGAAAGAAAACGGAGAAATGCAAGGTGTGAACCATTGGTCCAGGTAGGGACGAGGGGTTGAATCGCTCACGACGCCACCCAACATATTAATCAGCATTCATTTATGGTGTCGAGTAAAAATTGATACCGAACCATATAGCTAGATACCTTTACCTTCGTATCTTCATTTTATTTTCCGTCTTCCCTGAAAGCCTTCTAATTTAGTAGATGTGAGATTTAAGCGCCATAGCAAAGTCTTGTCTGGATACCTGCGTTGAAAATGTATTTCGAGAAAATTTTCAGCTCACGAAAGCTTACCCATCCAACTGTACGTTTCAATATTCTAAATGAGATACTTTATCATCTAAACGATTTTGTCGCGCTATAAATTATGTTTTTGATAAGTTAGGTAGGTATCAATATAATCAATTGGTATTCACGTTTGAAATGTGGCATTAGTCATACCAATATATTTAGAATGGCAAAGTATCTGAACTTATACTTATCCTTTTCGGTGTACGTTTCTGTTAGGAGAACAGAAACTTTATTTTTATTAGTGATAAAAATAACACTAGTACAATACAAGTCTTTTCTGACAAAATTATGCATAAAGGTGTATTTCAACTAGGATCATTCCAGACTTCCACAGTCTACATATACGAATCTTTGAATGGATTAAAACCATATTGAAATGTAAAAAATGAAACGATAAAATATACGGTGGCGCTATGAATCGTCAAAGTGGGATTACTTTTGAAAAAAAATAGTTGAACACCGGTCATAGAACTAAAAAGATACGATTTCAGATTCTGCATCTATCTAGTGCACTTTTCGTTCGATCTGATACCACTTTTGATCCTCTACCTGTTTGGATCGTGAAAGGTTTTGAAAAGAGCTGTGTAGGTTCTGAGATGTTTCTGAAGGATGCCGAAGGTTCATGAAAGATTTTCAAAAGAGATGTTAAGGTACTGAGATGGTTTTGAAAGATGTTGCAGGATCATGCAAGGTTTTGAAAAGGGTAGTGAAGGTTCTGAGATAGTTGTGAGATGGTTGTGAAGGGGAAGGGTTTCGAAAAGAATTTTCATGGTTCTGAAATGGTACTGAAGGCTGTTGAATGATCATGAAGTGTTTTGAAGTGGGTTGTAAAGGTTCTGATAGGGTTCTGAAGGCTGTTGAACGATCATGAAGGCTTTTGAAAAGGATTTTTAAGATTCTGAGATGGTTCTAAGGGGTGTTAGAGGATCATGAACGATTTTGAATAGGACTTTGAAGGTCCTGAGATGGTTCTGAAGGGTGATAAAGGGTGATGAAGGATTGAAAAGGATTGTGAAGGTTCTAAGATGATTCTGAAACCTGTTGAAGGTTCATGAATGGTTTTGAAAAGGGTTGTGAAAGTTCTCAAATGGTTATGAGATGGTCCTGAAGGCTGTTGAACGATCGTGAAGGTTTTTGAAAGGGGTTGTAATGGTTCTTCATTGGTTCTGGCAGGTGTTGAAGGATCATGAAGGGTTTTGAATGTTCAGAGATGGTCCTGAAATGGTTCTGAAGGCTGTTAAAGGATCTTGAAGGGTTTTGAAAAGGGTTGTGAAAGTTCAGAAATGGGTTTGAAGGGTATTGCAGGATCATGAAGGGTTTTGAAAAGGATTTTTATGGTTTTGAGATATGTTTTTGTTGTTGGGAGTGAGGGAGAAGGCGGTTGGAAGCTGAATTTTTGGCGCAATATGTAATTGTACGAATGCCCGAACAAAGCGAAGACGAAAAAGTACAAGTTTTAGTTTCAATTTTGTAGGTTTTACAAGGAAAAAAATCAAGGTTTTTAGCAGTATCGTTTCTAAAATAATGTTGCTAAAATTTCAATATTTTCATCAATTTTATTACGATCTCAACACTTTTTAAAAATTCAATTGGTTTGAAAAACTTTTCAGTCATTTTTTTAGGAATTCAACATCTGAGAGGACTTAGTCCTCCCTTGCCCCCCCCCCTTAAATCCTCCTATGGAAAATGAATTTTCAATTCAATTCTATTCATTTATTTACGTACATATAATTGTGGCCGTACCACCTTGCAATGTCGTGAACATAGATAATAATAATATAATTGAAAATAAAATAAAACGAAACGAAGCAAAAATGTAAAATTAAAAATAAAAATAAATTATAAATAAAACAGAAACAAAAAGGGGAAAAATACTATTAAATAATGATTAAAATGATATAAAACAGAAAACAAAAATAAATAAATGAATAAATTATAAATTAAATGAATAGTTAAACAATAAAAATAAATAAAATACTTGGCGAACTAAAGGTTGTCATTTCCATGCAATTCATCTACATTGTAGAATACCCTTTCCAACATTCATTTTTATAAATGTTTTTTAAATGCCTCGAAGCTGTCCATGTTATTTAGTACTTTTTAATAGTTAAAAAATGTCATCTTTTCAAAATTCCATCCTCGTTACATTCAATTACGATTTACTTGAATTTTGTTTTTTACACTATATTTATTTTTATTGAAAACAAATTCTGCTTTCCCTCGTCGCACAAAAGAGGTATGGAACTCCTATCCTTTTATTGAGATATTACCGAGTACGCCACTGAAATAGGCCATCTGATACCTTAAATGAATAAACGTATTTGGTTTCCTCACACCTACACTTTTAACCACAACAGATGGAAATTCGTTACATAAATACTGAAAATTTGAAAATTCATTTTTTTTTTTTTTTTTTAATATCCAGAACCTCTTGCCATTTAATGATTTCTTTGAAAAATCTCGATTTTTATTCTCGTACAAATTCGTTGTTCGACTTTCATTCAATAGAAAATATATTTGTTTTGAATTTGATGTTTTATAAATACTTACCTAACATATTAAGAGGATTTCAATGTTTTTCCAACGAATGGAAAGCTACTGTTACATTGAAAAACAAAATCTGACATATTCAATTTGAAAAATGATAAATTCACACGTTTATTGTAAAGCTGTATATATACATAAAAAAAAAAAAAAGGGAGGAAGAAATCGTTACAAGCGTTGGCGGTATTTTAAAATAAATTACCCCTATATTTACTCACGTATTCGACGCTATGGATATTGCTTATTCGAATACTAGCGAACAGTGTACGTTCAAATGGCACCATGCGACGTTATAAAACAATAAGAAATTCACGAAATAGAAAACATCTGTTGGTATTTTAATTAGAAAGAAATTAATTTTAATTTTACTAAATTTTAAAAATAAAAAAATAATAAAAAATATATTAAATTAATTAGGCAGATTTAGCTCGACTACACCACCATCAATAGAAGTGTACAAGGTACGTAATTTTATAGGCTACACTTTGTCGGAAAAATTTTCCCCTATAAAAAAAAACCACATCATTAATGGTACAGGAAAAATCCAACCAACAAACGCAAATCGGTATAGGTACTCGTGGTATTTAATTAAAAAATTAGAAAAATAAAAAATCGCCAAATGGAACGAATTTTCGTGAATGTAACCTTATGGTTGTTGAAAAACTAAATCTCTATAGACGAGACTTCGTTTTTTTTTTCTTTTTTTTTTTTTTTGTTAACCTAGTTACGTGAATCATTTTGAATTATATTTTTTTTCTTTACTTTTGTATGGTATAGAGGGTTATGAAAAAAAAACCTACGAATTGCGATTTAGTGTGCATAAAAGATTGAAAATGATCGACACTGAAGTTTTTCACGTTTTTATTCGATTTATCTAATTTATATTCAACGATATAATATAGCCTACTTGGTATTGAAACTTTCGCCAGTTTTATAATAGTATTATTTCTCATAAAATTGAAAAATGCTTATCCATCAACGAAAGAGGTACCTAACTTATTATGCGAGTTGGAGCCTTCTAAACTGATGGCCTGTTTTAAATTATTATAATATGAATCGAAAAATACGTCTAGGTATTTTAACACGATGAAAAATATGCCTATATGATTAACGTATTTGCTATAACATCGTGACAAGTATATAGGCTATAGATTTGGGGTATTCGTTTTTCGATTTTAATTTTACGTACGACGCCGATGACGTACCTAACCTACCTTTATAATAATATTGTATAAATATAGGTTTTGTTGTTGGTTTGTTTATGTTTTAGCACTTTACTTTTATAGAATTTCATTTTTGTTTAATCACACAATGGGTAGGCGTACGCAGTTACTCTCCGTGTACTTCATAGTTTCGATTTTAAAATACCTCCCTTTGTAGTCTTGATTTTCAAATTAACGTCGCGGAACTGACTGTTTATTGAATTCTTTACCTTAGTTTTTCCTTATTAGTGTGAAACTTTCACTACGGCTGGAAATGTAAAGCGCGACGAAATTTTAAAACTTTTCGACAAATCTGAACGTAATCTTGGCTAAAAGTTGGCAAATTTTAATACGTATATTTATTCGCATTTGTTGTTAAATATAGGTAAGTACATACCTCGCGAATTTTCTTAATAAAAAAACCTGTACAGTTACTCGCGGATGAATCGGAACACCGATGAAACGACCTTTAACACTGCGGCTTTTGAAGTATATAATTGGGTTTTGTATTTAAACGTTAGTTTCTTTGCGATTCTTTTATGCTGTATATATATATATATATATACCCGCTCCGCTATCCGAGCTCGGTGAATTTAATCGTGTGTATCAAATTATATGCAGTTCAACGATTCGATTGGCAGAATATTACAAATTTTAAACATTATAGAATTTTACAGCATTTAAATACCTACTTTGTGTATAAGTATACTTTATGATGGAGTGAAAATAAAAAATAAAAAAAACCTACCTCAAATTTTAACTACACTCACGAAGGTAGTTGACTTTGAGTTGAAAATCCACTGTATAAAATTTACGCCTCCAGCTAAACGGAGTACAGCTATTTTTACTAAAAGTTGAATTATTTTCGACTTAAAATCCTAGCTTTTCGTCATTTACATCTTTAAAAGAATGGTGTGGGATCATAGTCATTGAGCTAAAAAAGAAGAATTTTATTTTTTGTATCCCCGTAGTCCAATATCACTTCCATGCCGAATCACTTGTTGTCTTATACGTGGGTACCTACGTACCTGACTGTTGAAAAATTATAGATGGCAAACATTTCAACTTCAAAAACACGAATAATTTGCTTTTTTACAAGATACATGGCCAAAAATTCAGTCAAGTTCAGAAAAGTGGATGGTTCAAAATAATGAATAATAGTTTTCCGCAGCAACATTGCCAACCTGCAGTGGTGTGCGGTGAGTTTATACTCGAGGTAAAAGAAAAAAAATAGGAAAAATTTGATATTTTATCTAACGGACCAACTATCTACCTACTCATGCACCTACCTAGTACCTACTACCTACACATCGTCGAGTATTGGTTTACCATCATTAATAATTTTTAGCCTGATTTTCTATGTCATATTGTCAATGAAAAGCTATTGTAGTCTATCGACCAACGGTGAATGAAGGAGGTGAGGGATATCAACAAAATCCGTTTGGGGATCCTAGAACACCATTAAGACGATTTTTAGCCATGTCAGATATTATTTTATTTATTTTTACCCCAAACACTAAGATCATTTACTCCGCTCGATACCGACCAAAATCGCTCCAATTTGGCCAATCGACTCAGTTTGGCGGCGAATTAGATATGTATAAGTGAGGTTGAACTTGGGTCAAAATTAAGTTATGCCCCAATTTGGGAAAAGGGGGCTTCGGGGCTAAAAAAAAAAACAAAAATTGCCCCTTATTAAGCCAATTTATGGAGCATCCAAAGTTGTATAACATATTCAAAAATCAACCTCCTAAGTCAATTAGAAAGGAAGATTTTGTTTCTTGATTGGATTTTCTCATTTTTTGTGTTTGTTCCTCACATAACTCCCCTCCAAACTGAGCTGGGAAATTGAAATTAGATTGAACCCTTTCTATTCGCAATGCTGATTAGATATATGTATATATGCATGTACTTATATCTGTTGATAAACTGGCATCTTTTTTAGTCATCTATAGGCAATGTTCTCTCTTTTTTTACAAAGTGGCATCATTTTACTGGTGGCACTTTCCTTTCAATATTTTTTGATAAGGTCTGGTCATACAGCTGCCAAATAACCATTCAAATAACTGATGCTACTTTACCATATATACGCTGCCTTTTTTTCTAAAAAATTTCTCAAACTTTAAAAATCGAGCAAGAATAGTAAATATTAATATCTTGGAGTATGTAATGGGTAGTTAGGTAGCCCAACTATCATAGAAGGTGTTATTAGACGCGCAACCCTTCAGAAGCGATCCAATGTGACGATGCCACTTCAACCTTAAACGACTATACCTATAGTTGAGGGATCCGAGATCTTGAAATCCGACCCTCACATCTCAAATTCTCACCAAATTTTTTTTTCAACTTGGGGCAACGGTAATCAAAAACCATCTTAGTTGTTTTTCAGGATTTTTCTCCTCTACCTGTACATACTTGTATCAAATTCAAAATGTAAAACACGACTGTAAAAGGCTACAAATATAATTATAATTCTTCCATTCATTCTGTTCATTCTATTCATATAGTAAGTAATAGACGTCTAGCTCACAACGCGGGATAACGAACTTTGCCCCCACTATTATACCTTGTACAGTTGTAGGTACTGACCGGTGTTGGTGGGAACGAGAGTGGTGATTCGCTAAGTAGTGGGAACACGTTTGTGTAAGCATTTGTTAAAATGCTTATGTACCAATAAATTATTCAACTTTACGCTAACATGAGTTTGATCAATACAACAACCAATTTTTCTATTAGTTTTTATACACCTGATGAAATCCTAAACACATTCTTAAAATAAATCATGCTTATTGATTTTGGTACTTCAGTTAATAATATTTGGTATTTAATTCAATTCAAATAGAAGCAAAATTAATTCTGTAGGTACTGGCGCGTGTTGGCGGGAACGAGAGTGGGAATGAGACAAGTGGTGGATACAGGTTTGTGTGAGCAGCATTTGTCGAATTGTGTATGCACTAATGAATGGTTCAACGTTGCACTAAGATGAGTTAAAATTGAAATACAAAAATTTTTAATATTTATATTGCTTACACTTAATTTTACCTCATTCCACTCCACTGATTAAATTACTTGTTTCATCTCCCACACAGAGGATGTACATTGCCCCTCCGTATGTAATTTTCAAAACTTTCTGAATGACTATCTAGCTAATTGCCGGATCTCGCATTGCCTCAAAAGGACTATATAATTATGTACAGGCATGGGGCGCAATTTGGCAAATGGTATTGTCTTTGTGAGCCCCAATTTGCTCATACGAGGCCTACTTTCAGGTCTCGCATACAAGCGCTAACGAAGCACACACGTTGGGGAAATGCACCTCTCTTACATTACAAAATGAAAGTGTCGCCAACAGGAAGACAAAAGGGACTTGGTTGCTTTTGAAACAGTTATGGCCTTTTCTGCTACTTGTTTATTTTGTAAAATTGCTTAAGAATATTTTACAACGGGATCCTAAAAGTCCATTACGGCTATTTTTGGCCTTGTCAGTTATTCATTTTAATTTTATTATTTTTTTCCTTCGAATCTAAAAATCATTTGCTCAGTTCCTTACTGACCAAAATCTATCAAATTTAGGAAACTGGCTTAAATTGGCGGTAAATTTGATATTCTGGAGTAGAATTAAGCTCGGATCTAAATTCAGTTATACCTCAATTTGGAGGAGGGGTGCTTAGGGGCCAAAATCGCAAAAAATGTTCGTTTTTGAGCCGATTAATATGGCATTCAAAGTTGTATAACATATCAAAAAATTAGCTTCGTAGTTCAATCAGAAGAGAATATGAGAGAGGTTTCCCCTTTTTTGACCTTGAAAAAGGGAGCTCCATCCATATATTCTCTCCAAATTGAGCTAAGAAGTTGAAATTTAGTATGTAAATTTAGTAGGGGTTATAGATGTGCATTTTTGGGGTTTCGACTTTTCAGACCCATTGCGCCGTGGTTTTTTTGGATCTCTCCCATTCATAATATGTATCCTCAGTGAAAATGGTTGAAATCCCATGTTTTTTCCTTGTTCCACTTTAGTAGGTATACTATATGTTTACATTACGAACCCCCTTCCCTGTCCTCAAAAAACAAATCGTTTGGTTGCATCTAGTTTGATGCTTAATTATCATACTTTTAAAAAGTAAAATAATAAATTTATTTTCATTAAAAATTTTAGCACTCTTACTTCTTAAATGGGATTAGCGACTATGTACAAAGAATATTGAATTCACTGCGCCGAAATTTTAGTATAATTTTTCATCCTCGATAAAAGGACTATGACGAGCTAATTTGTAATTCGTATAAATAAATGAAAAAGTCAGCATTTATAACAATTTTTCTTCAGCTCGTTAACTGAAATTAAAAAAAAAAATACATTCGCCCATTAATTTTAACTGGTGCTTAGACCTACATAAATTATGCATTTTGAATTTAAAATAAAATAATTTAATGCCGATTTATTGTGCTTGCAAAGACACGAAATCTTTTTACAAAAGTATGCTACCTTTTCATTTCACTTTGCTAACAATTGTTAATGGAAACCTCATAAAACACTAATTGCAATTTCAGCTATTTTTTTTTGTGTGACAAAACGTGTAAGAAAAAGAAGTAATTATTTACTGAAAATATCCCCATCAAGCACGTTTTGGTGATGAAAAATGTACAAGAGAAATTTTCAATCTGTTACTTGTATCAAACATTGTAAAATTTTTTGGCAAATCGATTCGCAGGTAAGGGGCTGAAATAGATCGTGTAAGTATTTCCTGTTACAAAAATAGGTCAATGTTCACGACAATTTTCTGGCCCCTTAAACTGATATTTATTCACCATACAAATCTTGGGTGATAAAATTGAAATATTATTGTGCGCAGTCATCTAAAGTCTTTTTTGAAAATATTTTAATTGCATGTAAATTTTACAAGTTGATAGAACTGAAATTTTTGCCACATCGTTTCAAGGCTATTTCGCAACCACTGTGAATCGCCACCGTTTATGAATTAGTTTCAGTTAAATGTGGATCCTCCAGAAAACATACTTTATGGTGGATTAGAGCAGAGCTAAAGCAGAAAGCGATTACTTTTATGAGGTGTTTCTAAAAATTTAAAATTAAAAAAAACACAAGTGCTTCGCTATGTGATTTTTTTGAGTCTGATTTTTATTAAATAAAGAAGATAAGCGAATAGTTGTCTGTTTTATTAAATGAAAAAAGGAGCACTGTGTGATGTTTTTCTTGAGTACTGAAAGGGGTAGAGGTAGGTATTGGAGTGAACAGCTCCCTCCCCACCCCCTAGCGCATTTAGTACACCTACAAATTGCACATACCAAATTTTAATTCGTTTGCTTGATTTAAAGGGGATATATGCGCGAGGTACAAACTCAAAAAATACGAAAAAACACCCAAAACCATTTTTTAAGACTGCGAGAGCGTGAAATTGGGTTGAAAAATTTAAACCTCCAAAAGACACATCTAGAACCCCTACTAAGTGTTCATACCAAATTTCAATCCGCTAACTCAATTTAGAGGGGAGATATGTGCGAAACGGTTTTTTTTTTCCAAGGTAGAAAAGCGACAAAACCACGACATCTTCTCTCCTAACAGACCTAAGAAGCTGATTTTTGGATATGTTTGTACAATTTTTAATTTTCTATCGATTGATTTAAAACCCAACAATTTTGGCCGTTTTTAGCCTCTCAGCACCTCCTCCCCCAAATTTGGGCGTAAACTGAATTTTGACCCAAAATCATACCCATTCAAAAATATCAAATCCACTGCCAAACTGAGCCTACTTTCCAAATTTTATCGATTCTGGTCGGTATCGAGCTGAGTAAATGATTTTAGTTTCGGAAAAGTAAAATAAAATAAAAAGAAATAAATACCTAACATGGTCAAAAATTGTCTTAATGGTTTTCTAGGGCAACCAAACGATTTCATTGATACTCTCCCCTCCATCAGCGTATATCGTAGTTCGTAATAGCCTGATTTTCATTGACAATATGACATAGAAATTCGGGCTAAAAATATTTGATAATTTCCTAAGGTATTTTACGAGTAACTTTTTTCTACTCGACTGAGCAGTAAAAATTGTGCTCTGTAACCAATTTCGTGCGTTTATTCAAGCTAATAATTGAGCAAAAAGATACGATAAGACCGCCTGCCGGTTTTTTATAGTAAAGAATTTTTACTCATTCACCGTTTCATTAAAAAACGAAAACAAATTTTACTTCTCGACAATTTTTCAATGCATCATTGCTGCATTTGTGGATTAAATTCACATTTCGAATTATACCTATTTTACGAACCAGTTTTGTACATCGGTGTACTATCGTATTTTCACAAACCGTATAAAATACGTATTTATAATTTTTGAACATGCTGTAGTTGTACTTGTAGTTTCCAACATCTGTACTTCGATAGATATTGAAAGCGTTCGTACTTCATGAAAAATTCAATATTGTTATAATCTCGCTTTATTTGTTCATTATTCATAAGTTTTCGTAGATTTATCGTACTTTGAGTTTTTGATGTTTAAAAATTTATAATTTGTTGATTAACAAAACAAGAGCTTTCGACCTGACTATAACCTATAATCTTAAATTTGTACTACTCGCGAAAACTTTTCCTTACTGCAAAAATATAGACTTGAATGATAATAGTCGAAAATTACGCAGGGTGTTTTTGTTGCTTGATTAGATTCCATAATCATTCCATCTGTTTAATATTCCAGGCACGTATCAATGCCCAACAACTCACTTCAAATGCGAAAATGATTTCTGCGTTCCTATCGAATTGACTTGCAATTTTGTGGATGATTGTGGCGATAATTCAGATGAATACACCGAATGCTGTAAGTAGATTTACGAAATATCCATAATTTTTAAATTGTTGTAAGTATTATGCTTCCGCATCGGCGGCGTTGTCACAAATTTCAAAGTCTGCCAATGATCGTTCGTTTATTGCATGAAAACAAATTGTTTTTATAAGTTTACACCATTTAGGTACACCTTCTCCTTATACGTGTTACACTCTCTTATCAATAGAAAAAATAGGTTGCATTAGAAAATCCATTGCTGTGTGACGTTATAAACATTAAACTTTCGACTTGAAACAGTGCTTTATAAATATCTCATTTTGAAAAAAGCAAGAACTTTCCGTTTGTATAGTTTTTTCTTTTACCAATATACTATACGTATGTATAAGCGCAAACACAACAGTATTTGATAAGACATTATAAAAATATGTCGTCGATGTCGACTACTTCACATTTTAAAATTTCCGAGAAGTTTTTCACTACGAGTTTATAAAGGTCGCAATAATGAACAAAACTCTTGATAAAGAAACGATCTCAAAAAGACATTCAACGTTATCGTCGTAAAAGTCACCTTTATAAAGGTGCTGATGTGACTTAATAAAAATTCTTTTTCTCTAATTTACGTTAAATTCTTCTCATCCGATGACCTTACGAAAAAGAAAATTCATTTCAAGAATATATGTGTAATTTCGAAGTGTTTTCGATTTTTTTTTCTATCGAGTAGACATTTTCTATGTTCTCATTAGCTAACGTAAGTGAAAAAAAAATAACTCTATCGTGATTGGAATTAGAGGTTCGAGTTTTCAATTTTTACTTTTTTAAAGCCTAATTTGTTGCTCATTTTAATATCAAATGAATATTTTACGTTATTACTAATTTTGATTCTCACAATATCAAACGTTAAGTACCTATTTTTCTTATACTTTTATTTAGTTCACAGATTTTTTGAACTTTAATATAAGGACAATGTCCATTGCAAAATAAGAAATATTCTAGTTGGCCATAATTCAGAAATCTAACAGAGGGCCCCATTCCATATCAAAACAACCCAAAAAGTAACTCGGGTCTTCTGATTTCCAGATGCTTACCGAACGGAGGGGGACGTCTCACTCCCCTTCCTCCCAAGCGTTCGGGAGTTGGAGGAATTGGGTAACAGTTTTAAGAAGTTTGAAAAAATTAGAAATAATGGAATATTGGAATCAGTGACGGTTTTACTGCAGAACCTTTCTGGATTTGAGCCCACAGTAACCGATTTTTGGGGGTGAAAAGTTTTGAAATTTTTATTCCAACATTTTCTAATGTTTACAATCATTTTGCAACCCGTTATACCGAATATTTTGTAAAATTTCCACCCTCACTTCGCTCGGGTTGTACCTATACGGTTACATTTTCTAACACATCAAAAGAAATTTAAATCCTGTAACCCTCCCTTCCACCTACCTAGGTGGATCGTACATTTTTGCCTCATGTTGAAATACAGATGAAAATATTTTGG
>FIZR01008664.1:0-50966 GCA_900060175.1 Ferrisia virgata
TAATTTTTTGTGTAGAAAAAAATTTTCTGGAGAATTTCTAATGGGGGGGGGGGGGAATTCAATGATGTTAGAAAGTCCATGTTACCAAAAGGCACATCTAGAACCTATACTGTATCTAGATACCAAATTTCAACCTCTTCCTATCCATATTTGGAGGGGGAGGGGGGAGATATGCAAGAAACACTCAAAAAATAAGAAAAACTGAAAAAAAATAATTTTTTTTCGGTTGTGAAGGGTTTCAGTGAGGCTAAAAAATCTAGACCTCCACCCCCCCCTCAGGGTACATCCAGGACTCCTACTAAATATACATATTAAATTTCAACTACCTAGCTCTATTTGGAGCGAACATAGGGGAGAAATAGAGTTTTTTCAATGCCAAGAAGAGGAAACCCCTCTCATATCTCCCCTTTTAATTATCATAGAAGGTTACTTTTTGGATATGTTATAGAAATTTAGATTGTTTATCGATTGGCTCAAAAAAGAACAATTTTTGAAATTTTAGACCTTTAGCACCCCCTTCCTCAATTTTGAGTACAACTAAATTTTGACCTGAGGTCATCTTCACTTCAGAATATCAAATGGCTCGCCAATCTAAGCATATTTTCCAAATTTGATAAATTTTGGTCGGTATCAAGCCGAGCAAATGATTTTTTAGTTTCGGCGGGGGGGAAAAATGGCTGAAATGGTTTTCTAGGACCTCAAAACGGATTTTGTTGATATCCCTCCTTCATCCACCGTACGTCGATAGACCATAATAGCTTGCTTTTCATTGACAATATGGCATAGAAAATCAGCCTAAAAATGACATTATTCGAGAGTGACTAGAAAAATTAGCCCTAAAAGTTAAAATTGAATTTTTAATTTTTTGTAATTTTTTTTTTTTGAAAAATTTTGAACTTTGAAGCAAAATGAGAAACTAAGCAGAGCGTTGAATGTCTAAAATTTTTACCACGATCTTTTAACGATATTTGATAACAATTTTCTTCTTCGTCATCAACGTTCTGAAAAAAAATCAAAATCTAGAAACTTTCATATATAATACTAGACCCTTTAAGCGGCCAATCAAAAAAAAATTGTAGCATTTTAGGTACAAAATCCTGCCCTCTCATTTTCCGATTTTTTTCTGATTGTGACTGCAAATGTAGTCAAGTATTTATGAAGGTAGTGAAGGAAATGAGTGGCGTCATACCTCTGAGTGCAATTAAACATAAAACGAGCAAAAAATTGAGAAATTTTATTCAAATCTGTGAATTCTAGCCGGGTACCAACCAACTTATGTTTCAAACTTGGAAAATTTGTTTCTGAATATTCCTCTTTGCATTTATGCAATGGAAAATGGGGAGAGCCATTCCTATCTTTAAATTTAAATTTTTTCTTTGACAGATGTTTATTATTCTACAAGTGAAGAATCAACGAAATCAACATTTATAAATCGAAAATAGGTTAAAGTATTCATGTCATTTTGATTGCTCATTGTCGGTGCTAATGTTACAAATTTTCTTTCTAATGATTCTCTCCAATTGCACTTCCCTTTCATTACGGTTATTCAAAAGCATGCCTCATAATTCTTTTTGGTATGTACCTACTACCTACCTACTCACCCTTCTAAGCTACACATAATTTTAAATGGTTTTTTTCCCCTAAATTTTCAACATTATTCCAAGTTTTTGATACATGTTGACATTGTTTTCTCATTTTATAAACAGTAGTACGTATATATATCGGATCGATTTAGAAACCTCGACCTTGAAAAAAGTACAATTTTTACAGACATGGAATGTAGTACATATCGTTGCATAAGTAAACTGTCAACACTTCGTGAGCAGTTGCAATTTAATCAATTTATGCAGCATGTAGCTGTGTACCCATCCATACCGAATATTGCTTTATAAATAAGACTAACCTGGCCGCCAAATGCAATATATTACATCCTCCGTTATCTTTTTCTTTTAGGCTGCAACAGGTATGCTTTAGCAACCACTGGATAGCTGATAATTGGCCGGCAACAGCAGCCTCGAGCAGAGGAGTTCTCGCAAAGCCAACGGAATCGATGCTATTATTTTTACTGCAAACAAATACAAACAAATACGCAAATGGTCGATGAATTTTGACATGATTGAGTGGTGAATGATTGCTCGAAATAATCATACGCATGGAACTAAAGATAAATGCCGAGGAAGAAGTTCGCCGGTACGCTGGCTGGCGTCGGTCGTCGTCGGTGTAGATGTCGATGTCGGTGCGCCGAAATTGATAATTCAGAAATGTACATATCGGATGTTGCAAAACTCGGTCATAAACCTTCGAGTACACCGAAAAGCATAGGTAAGGCGTACGTTATGCTTTAGTGAAGAAGATAATATACTTATAATTTAGGTCTACCAAATGGTAAAGCTGATACCCGAGTAAGTATTGGTATTAGTTTTTTTAAATCAAACGGATTCGGTTACGCGTCGGCGTTGATTTTTCTTTACTTTTTCTAGTTTGAAACACTACTGCTGAATCTAATTTGAATATGTTGGTTTTTTTTCAAGTTTTATAACATAAACACCGATTTGATGAAGATTAAAGCGCACTTCGCACCTCAGCTTGTGTTCTACTTATGATTGTAATTAATCATCCGCTATGGTAGCTACCGTACAGGTACTTACTGTTGCTGTTTGAGTTGTTTAGAATCATCAACGTTTTCGTATTCTGTTGTCGATTTAGTGTAATCTGTGCCATCGTTTTCTGTAGCATTTATCAAAGAATTCAAACTGGCTAACGTGTAAATGTTACCAGTTGATTTTAAAATCGACGATCGTAGAATTGGAACTGTCGATGATGTACGGTTTAACTTACGAGATTTTTTCTTTTTTCCAAAAGAAGGACATTTTTTAAACGATTTTCTTTTCGGTATACGCAGTATATCTGTTAAGCACATTTTTTTCCATTATCTGTAAAATAATAAAGTACTCGATTATTTTAGTAGCATAAATTAACAACTTAATGCCCTGATGTAACTGCGATATATTAATTATTAATATTCGATGTCGTAAAGGTTGCATATTCAGATCCTTAATATATGTTCTACTTCAACCTCGTATATTTTAAATTTTATTGTACAGCTACGAACCTTTTGGTAATTTCTCTGGCGGTATTATCGAGTTTAAAGAATTTATATTATACGTTTATTATACCTTTGGAAAATCATTCTTTATAAATTATTTTATTATTTCTTTTGTTACAGGTAGAACTTTCATCGGAAATATTGGAAATTTCAGGTCTTCATTGAAGTTTTGAACATCGGTTAGATAAATTTATCACTTCTAATTAACCGTATCGTGATTACTTTATTACACGATTAACTATCAGTTCACGAAGATTCTTACACAGCGCAGCTCACCTTGTATTCGAAGAAACCACACGTGAATTTTTTCTCTTTTATCAAATTCTACGATATTAGCGAGAAGATAATATAAATTATAGGAAAATCATATACTACATATGAGTAGATATATGATGTATGTTCTGCGCCACCCTGTTCTTTCTGTGCACCGACCTCATTTTTTAAGCACCTTAGAAAATCGCAAAATTCCCTAAATTTTTTAGTTAAATTTTGAACCATTTTAAAGCAAAATATGAATCTTTTTCCCTCAATTTTGCATTTCAACATGTTTCAAAAATTCTAAGTTTTTGCATTCATTTAGCTACATTTTCTTACATTTTTGGCTATTCTACGAGATCAAGGTAAGGAACATAATAGATACCGTGCAACCTAATAATTTTCAAAATTTTACCTCAGTTTTCATCATTCTGAAAAATACTAAAAGTTCTATTTTCATAATGAATATTTCGCCCTTATTTAACCAAATGCATATGATTTTTCCATGATATATCATTAAAGCAATTTCAAAAAATTTTACTACTTTTGTATAGAATTTTAATAAACTTCTACATGTTCTCAAGTTTCTTTCATTTACTTACGATCAAAATAAAATTGTTAAATATTTCCAAATTCTTTTTATATGGCATTTTAAACTCATCGTTGTTGCATAGTAAAATCACATTCTTAAAATGGTTGCCTAGTTTGTAATAAAACTTCACTTGTAAATAAGACAAACCAATCTACAATAAATTTACATGTTTTATGATAACTAATACAGGTGATGATTATCAAGTTATTTTTGGTTTTAGACTGGAAATAATTTCTAAAATTTTGTTGCGACGACTCAGTGATGGTAAGTCATTTTTGAATTGTTTGATTATACAGTTTACAGCGATGAAAAAATATTTTGTTTGTTGTACTCTCGTATAAATTTACAAAATAAAATTATCATTCAACTCTTACATCAACATACATTTACCTCGTACATAAAAAAAGTATCATTTATTTAAAATTATATTCCAATTAACTTTACATATAAATATAGACAAGTGAATGATCATTAAAATACACATTATGAAAAAAAGTTGGCCATAATGAAACCGCGAGGCTGACAGAAAAATTGAATAAAAATTTAAGAACTGAATGGAAAGATTTCCTTGTTTAGCGCGAAAACGTTGTAGATTTCATCATGAATCATCATAATAAAGATCAAAATTTCGTAGAGTAAAAAAATAGGAAAGCTGGTACTGAGATCCAATAAAGGTACCTATGTCGAGCATGATTTTTTTTGTTAGGATCGGATGAACCATCACCCTTATCCTCGTTATCAGGAGGTAAATCTCTCTTAGATGCTTCAACAACGCATTGAAGTTGTTTTGTAGGTCTCGCAACAAGATCTGGCATTTTTGGTAACACCTCAACCAACAGTATTACGGCTTGCTTGAGACTGGCATCAGTTACATGCCTTGGTTTTTCAAAGATGAGATCATTTCACCGGCAGAGTATTCCTTCTTGGATGTTGGAAAGTGAATTCGTTTAGATACACAGGGACACAAGGATGCAACCATTACACAAAAATGATTTAAACAAAAAAATAACGGTTGCGAGTTAATTTCGAATTTCTAGCGTCAATATCTTTATTCAGCCGACATAGTACATCAATATTTTTATTTTTAGAACATGCAAGTTCGAAATAAATTCGCAACTGTACGCGAAAAGAAACACGTGAAGTTTTTTTTAAACGAAAAATGGCTAGTTTTCATCACTAATTTCCAAAAATTACGACATTTATGAAAGGAAATTAGGAAACTTTTTCTAGCCCAAAAGTCATTCCGAACATTCGACCAGGGTGCGACCAGTTTGAATGAATTCGGAACTTTTGACCAGGGTGCGATTAAAAGCCACTGGTGAAGCATTCGACCGATGGTGCGACTAGTCTAGGGTAAGGTCGGTGCACGAAAAAAACAGGGTGGCGCAGAACGTGCATTATGTATCTACTCATATGTGTACTTAGAATAGCATTACTTACTCATTTTTACAATTTTATTAACGAAAAAATGATGAAAAAAAACTTATCACATTTTCAACTCTAAACGACATAACACCTTTTAGCGAGTATACCACGAAATAATCTGGTAGTCTAAGATGAAGATGACCATTACAGATGATGTCTGGAATTAGTAACATTGTAGTTATAAAATAGAACAACTGTTACATGGGTTATTGTAGGTAAGTAAATAAAACCATTGATGCGTGCCCATTACACTATAATCGATCACGTGCGTTTAAAAACATTAACTTGCCTAAAAAATGTGTCTTATTAGAAAATTATAATTTTCCAAACGTGCGTTCAATAGATATCCAAAGTAAAAAAAAATTATAAATTCGATGTAAAATAGATCGTACCTATATGCTCCGAGGATGTATATGATATGTGATTTCCCTCCTCAAATTCAACTTCACACCTAGTTTGAAGTCCATCAATTCTAATCGTTACTCTTTGCTCTAATCTTAAAACGTGAACTCTTCTCTCGATAAGATTTTTACAGTAGGTATGTATGTGATGTACCATGTAGTGCACGTGAGCATATGTGAAAAGTAGACTTGATACAAACTCCTAATAAAATATTATCTGGTAACGAAAATTGCACGCTTTATTATATGTTAAACTTTTATAAACCATTTGATTAATTTCATGTATTTGATAACAACTAAAACGATACATTTGTGCATTATGTAGGTTTGTATTAATTCGTGTGTGTGTGTGTGTTTACTCTGTATTTTTTTTTCTGTCTGTAAGTATGTGACAAGGAAAAACGCAATTGAATTATTAACACATATGTATAACATGTATAACATATGTTGTTGTGGTACGATTTCATAATATTGTCTGTTATCAAAATGCATGATTAAGTACTTAATCGAAATAAAGAGAATTGAATTGGAAATTAAGTAGAACAAAATGAGATGAGTGTTTTCCATCGGGGGAAAACTCCAGAATTATCGGTTGGCAAGTGAAAAATTGCCATTTTTCAAGTACCTTTTTTTTTTACGTTGACGTCTATGTAGGACAGTTTATAGATTTATACTTGGAGTAATACAATTTATTTTTAGTTAGGTGTTTATTTTTCAGTAATAATCCGTACCCAGTGGAAGGAATTTTCTTCTAACATATTTTATTACAAAAAGAACCAAAAAAACTTGAACGTTGAATTTTTGTTACTTCAGTCGAAACGTTACATTCCACCCAGAATGAAAATAATTTATTATTGAATAGTTCTTGGGATAATACAAGACAGAGCATTCAGTTCCATATCATTTTGTAAAAGTACTTCAAGTGGATTTTGGTTTGGTATAATCTAAAATGTTAAGATTTGATAATCCGTATTAGGTACTTCAGTGCTCCAAAAAAATAATAAATTTACAGAAGAGTATAAGCACAAAATTTCTTGTAGTTCTATAAACTAGTAAGTATTCTTATCATTTTTTAATTTATTTACAGCTATTATACTTCGTTAATGCTCGATCGACGTGAAAGAAATGCATCCAAACTAATGTATCAATTCGTTGATATGGCGACCAATTAGAAGTGGAAGAAGATCTCATTTGGAATTCCTTCTAGATGGAATATGAGGAGAAGGTGGAGGGAAGACTAATCGATAGATATTTATAACATGTGTAATATATCTCGAAACCATTGTTATCGACTGCAGACAATTTGATGATCATGAATTTTAACAAAACTCCTTCTCATTACTCTAGTGTTGTTTATCCGAAATATTTTAAGTTGAACTCTCATATCAATTTGATGATCATGAATCTTAACAAATCTCCTTCCCATTACTCTAGTGTTGTTTATCCGAAATATTTTAAGTTGAACTCTCATATCAATTTGATGATCATGAATTTTAACAAATCTCCTTCCCATTCCTCTAGTGTTGTTTATCCGGAATAATTTAAGTTGAGCTCTCATATCTCTGTTGGCAAAAATGGAAATATTGTGTTATCTATTATGAACCAATTAGATTGCTAGAACAGAAGTCTGATCGACGTTATGTCATATGTAAAAAAGATTGGTAAATAAATTACACAATTTCATAAAGCTCCATTACATTGCAATTCATTAGTTTTTCTTTTTCAGGCGAAAATAAATAAAGATCGAATAATTTTGAATGAATTTAAGATGTATGAAATAATTTTATGATTTTTCCTATTGATAAGCCAAGAGTTCAACTTTAAATGTATAGACACTATAGATGAACTTCGTTTCTGAAAAAATTGGTTCGAGAAATGAACTAAAATGTATATATAATATATTCAACGATTTCAATATCGATAATGAATAGTAAATTCAAAAGATGAGTTTTTAATTTTTTATTATACTATATAAACTCACTTCAAAGAATAACAGTGAATGGTCTCCTATAAAGCTATAAAAAGGAGGATGGATAATGCCCAATTAAATTACCTACCAACTAATAATTTTTGCTCTATCGTGACTTCTGCATATATACTATAATCCTACGTATTTGCAGTCAAACGTTGCATAATGCGCAACATTTTATTTGCAAATGTGAAACTGATGGTGAGAACGCTTTCTTTGTATTGCCGGAAACACGTGCGTATTCGCTGATATAACACCGATGATAAGGAAAACTGAGACATAAAGCTATATGCGTACTATATAATATGTAATGTATCTAATAATGTCTATGTCTGTGGAATTTAAACAATATGATTCTTTCTCGTGAATTACTATTCGTTAATTAATGCTTTAAATATCATTGAACTTGTTTTATCGTATCGGAATCGAAAAATTATTTTAGATACCTAACCTATGATGTATGTCATACTTCGTTACACGTATCTAATGTTTTTTTGTGTTGGGTAACAATTTCGACAAAACACCAATTTCTTGTTAAATGACGTAGGTAACCCATATGTGATGTTAATTACTAAACATATGATAGGTTTAGAATATCAAGCATACAAGGTCATGGTAATTCCAATATTTGCCTCAGACATAATACAAACAATAATTTCTTTTCAACACATCGAAGTACATTTATGCATACGTTCCGAATTTTTGGTAAATAATTTAATTGTAAGCAGAATGATTAGATTTGTAGTTAGTATCGATTGGAGTAGTATTGTTCGATGACGTAAGCATATTTTTCACGATAAAAACGACAACAAAGAAACAATCGAGTAATAAATTTTCGAAATGTGTTATAAAGCCATTTCAAAATATTTATATTTGATATCTTGACCCAGTGGGATAAAATCCATTTCTCAGCGTCAGTTCTTACATTTTATCAGCTACATCAACGTGTAAAGCGTCGTAATTATTAATGTCGCGATGAGACGCGTAAACTGTACAGAAACTTATATGTAATTCATTTCATCGGGAGATGGTCCGAAGTAGGTACTTAATTTGAGCACAATTGATAACAAACTTATTATTTTTATGTGCATACTTAGGAACGTGATTTAAGTGTGATTTCAAAGTACACAAACAAAAAACGTTACCGAGTGTTTGGGTTCAAATAAGTACAAAAAATAATCTGTACACGTTTACTAATTAGGAACAACAGTGAACAAAGTAGGTAAGTACGAAAAGGACGCAGAAATATATGCCACGATGAAATTTTAGGTACATAATACGATCATGATCGGTTTCACATTCGAAGATCAATAAACACTTTTTATTGTATGGTAACCCCCCCTCTAATAATTTTAAAATATTAATACGTATTAATTAAACACGTGTAATCAACCACTTGAACCGTCGTCGAAACGATTGCGAAACATATGTTACGTATGACAGCAACTTCTTCAAAATTTAAATCAAGGTTATGCATGATTTATCCGATCATTAGATGATCGACTGTGTTCATGTTCGTATACATATATTTGCGTGTAATGTGTAATTAAGAATACACGTGATCAAATCTTAAAACTATTGCTGGCATGTTAATGTAAAACTCGTAAATGTATAGACTTGATCAGAGAATTAATTCTTATCAACGAGTTTGTTAATAATTATTGTGTACGTTGCGATTGAAATGTAAATAAAATACAATTTTCGTTAAATCAAGTAAATCGAAATTCTACGTCCCCATTTTCAAAAAAATTTGAAAATGGAAACCTTTTGAGCTTGGGCTGAATTCCAAGGATTTAATGTGAGATTGGAATGTAACATACATATGTATTCAAGGTTACATACAATTAAAAAGATTTTGATGTAGGTCTAGGTACCTGATATGAGTTAGCTTTCAACTTTTTTCAAAGAATGTACCTACTGTATTGTTTCATTCGTAGTTTTTTTTTAAAGAAAAAATTGTAAAAGTAAATAAGTAGACAGGTAACTTTTCGTAGCATAAATAAAGTAATACAAAACCAGTCACCATATTTGAGCTAATTCCTAATAGCGTGCGTAAAATTTGTTCAACTCAGATCTACCTTAGTAACCACCTATGTTTTCCATTTGTTAGATAGTAAAGTGCCTAATGCTACACAAATTACAAATACTACGGTTGAGAGTTGTTTCTGCGAAAAAAATTGGGAATTATTGAGCAGTATGACGCAATCGCGAAAAAACATGCGATAAGAGTATACGAGAAACCTATCATAATAATCGTTCTCTGCGAAATTATTTTAAAAAGTACCTACACCGTTTTCAGGAATTCCCTAGCTCGTGTATCATGAACATGGATACGCTAACATGGTATATCGTTCTAACTCCTCTTCAGACTCTACCATACTTTTGTCCTTCTCTGCCTTCAGCATCGATGGCCTTTAGCAATCTGATATATTTTTTAAATTTATCAATCTCACTTGAAGAGGTACACAGTGTAGAAACTGCTCACAAATATAAATAAAGTTTCGAATGAAAAGTAATTTTTTTTTTTCATAATTTATACTAAGTTAGTAAATCCACAGTAACGTACACCGAAATGGCAATTATTTCTACAGCAAGTAGCAAGTACCCTACATAACTTGAAATAAATATTTCTGTAATAATGTGCTAAAATTAGAACAATTTTCGGTTATTCAACTCAAAAGAAGCGTGCATTGAGTGTGAGCGATGAATCAAAAGCTCAACGAATTACGTCACCCACCATTTTGCCACCCACTAAATTGAACGATGACTCATTCTTCTCAATATCATGATTTTTTTATACTGAATAACCTATGGTCGAAGTTTGAAAATAATTCATTTTTTCAAATATCTAATTTTCGGTGAAGAATTGCCATTTTATCAAGAACGACAAATTAAAATAAAACGCAAAAGTTTGAACTTTCTCAATCGTATTTTATTCAAAATAAAAGCAAACAAAGAAAAAGTGATATAATTCGAGTGCTCATGCGCAACTCGTGTTAAAAATTGAATTCTTTCAACTTTTACTTTTTCATTCGTGGCGTTAGTGATTCGTGGCCTTCTTAAGAATATGTAACGAACACCGATTTTTTTTCGAAATAAATTTTCCGACATGATTATTTTTATATTGAAGTATTATGCTTAAGTTTTCTAATCGCAATCGAATGAAGTGTCGTTAATGTTATCGTGTTTACAAATCATGCATTTATTTAATGGTTGGACTTATCTTTTAATTAAAACGCCTCTTAAGTGGTAGGGAGATAACGTTGTAACGTCATATTTTACGTATATATATAAGTTACTTTTCACAAAGCATAGTTGATTCATATATTTCATTGTCGATCAGTTTTATTACTTCCTCGAAGAAAAGAAAGTCTCTTCATCACTGGGGTTTCCTTGGATGGGTAAGTTTTGATTTTTTTATTGCACGTAGTTTTGATTTCTTACATGTATTTTTAAAACATTCTCTAATTTATAGTCTATCGTATGATATTCTATTAAAAGTGAAATTTTTTAATACGTGTAATATATCATACAGCGATCCATTATATGTATCCGAAGTAGGTCATAAATTTATTCAATTTATCGTGCTAATTTGTCTAACGTTATTTTTTTTTCTATTTTTTCAGATCAGGGTAGTAATATATCTAGAGAGGAACAGTTATGCCCTGTAGAACAAATTAGTCTCTGCAGGGATGGCAGCGATCATGGATGTCAACCAACGGTTGGCCGTTGGGGCAACGAATGGCCTAGTTGACTCAAAACCGCCCAAGAATGTTTACAGAATTTAACTAAAGTAGGGGGCGAATGGCCGAAAGGCCATCCGTTACCTCTACCAAAATGGGGTCGACCTAAAGAGGCCTTATTTTTAACATCTGTTGAAGAATATGAAGAATTAGCTCAGGTTATAGAACTAAACGTACAACATATATTGCAAGCTCATAACTACAACTCCATTGAAAATTTAATAAGGTTCGTACAGTGTTTTCTGTATACTTTTCATTATGTTATCGAACGAGAATTGAGTATAATTCTTATAATATTGCGTAGGTTTTACGACGAGTTCAAAAAGAGTAACGAACCATGTTTGATGAATTTTTACCGAAGCTATTGCCCGCCAATAACGTCCAAACATCATACTTGCGTTGGTTTAAGTTTGGAATTATTGAGAGAATTGTTCGTATTGGAAGAACGATTTCCGGGCTTGATTGAGAAATTATATTTAGTCTCGTGTGAAGAATGTGTCGATGATGTGTCGTCTTACACTTCGGAGCTACCCAATCCGTACGATTCAGAAAAAGAACATGTTTTGGTTGCCTTAAAAATCAATGTAGCCGGTCGTCTTGGAATTTTATTGCTGGATCCGGGGTATCATATTGGTCGTGTAATTACCATTATGAAAGATTGCTATTATCCCCAAACTGGTAAATAATTGAACATTTCGTTGATGGATTATAGATTGACGATATCGATTAAATAAATAATATTTATCTCTAATTTTCTAGGTTGGTTTTTACAATCAGGAGAAAATGCTTGCCGGAAAGAATACTGTTATAGTTTCGATTTCGATAATGAAGATTACGTTTATTGGCAAATCAGAGAAACGAGACCAAACGGTATGAACAAGATGATTGGAAATTTAATCTACGTGGGTGTGCCTTATTTAGCACCAGTCGATGTTACGGAGCGAAGAAATCTGGTCTACGAATTTAAAAGCTTAATCGGTCGTACGGTCAAGGGTAATCTAACAGCCGGAGTTTATTTTCCATTTAAAGCTGGAGTCGATAAATTCACCATTTTCTATCAAGAAGGCGGTGTAACGAAACGTGAAAAAATGCCATTCTCAATGTTCGACAACAACGTTAGTATTCGGATTAATATTTTCTTCGTCTACTCATATTCGTGAAAATGTTCTTATAAAACTTATTATATCTATTTTAATCCATTAGAATTTGACTCCAAGTGAAGAAAACGCATTATCTATGTGTAACATGCAGCTCGGATACAACGATGGGCGATTGATCAACGTATTAACGTGCATTAATAATATCATCAATGATGACAGCTTCGTTCAACAAATTTCTGAAATTAATCAGAACATTTATAATATAGGACAAGCCGAAGAATGACAATTAACTAATTAATTGTTTCCACTTTTCAGTTAAAAGCTTGCTATTATGTTAGTTTAGTTGCTATTCTAGTTTTATTTTGGTGATGGGTTTTATTTTATTGTTATTTTCTTTAGTCTTCAATTCTTCACGCTATCAATAAAATTTATTGAAATATTTCTTTACTTTTTTTTTTTATTTTATATCAAAGGATCATTTATTATTTATTTCGGGTTATTTATATTTCGCTTTATGGATTATTTTAGGTTTAATTTGCTTATAATGTATTGAACAAGTTGTCATCACATAAAATGTTGTGCGTTTAATAAATGTTGCGCCACAGTGAGTTGTTTTTATGATGCTTCAGCCTGTATGTTGTAACGTTGTTCGTAATCATGGGTAATAGCTAATATATCTAATGTAATATTGGCCATTTTGTGAAAAGCGGAGTTTCAGGTACATAATTTCCTTTTCTTTAACATTCAATTAGACGTTCTCTGTCCATGCAAAAAAATATTTCGAATTGATAAAAACAAAAAATGTTACCTAAATTGGAATAATTTTCTCGGAAAATTGGAAAATTGTATCGAATTCCTGCTGTAAGGAATACGACTTCTTCATAACTGTTCAAAACAATAAGAAATAACGTTTTCATTAATAGGTAAACGATCATTGAAAGGTTGCTCAAAATGCTGAAATGGAACATAATCCGTGTCAACATTGCAACAGTGTTTACTTTTGAGACTTGAGAAAGTAAGTTTCTCATTCCTTGAAATCATAAGAGAGTCTCTATTCATGAGATAAGGAAAAGAATTGAAAAAAAAGTAATGTATATTCGAACAGTTCAAACAGAAGAGTAAAATGAGTCATTTGTAAATCTGAACTCCTGCGCTTTTGAATCATCTCCTTATTTTTTTCATAAAAATTCGAAGGAGATTTAAGTTTTATTAATCGTACTAATGATTTCCAGTTAATACTTATTCATTTATTTGACCACTTAAGTAACTTCACCAACTGAAAAAAAAATGAACATAAATATTCATAACCCTTTTATTGCATATCATACACAACAGAATCGAACAGATTTTCTTCGTATACAACATTCGAAAGTGCTCTACATAGTAACAAATAGAAAAAATAAATGAAATTAAAAATAAAGGAACTTACTCAGTAATAAAAATTAGATTACATTTCAATTTCACCACAAAGCCTCGATATTTACAGATTGTAATCGTATTGAATAAATAGAAAAACCTGTTTGCATTGCATAGTAAAACGTTTTAAAAAATAGAAACTACTAAGCTTAAATTTATGAGTTATGAAGTAAAAAAAAAAAAATTATTATTCGTGATTCCTTTTTTCTTTGCGTTTATTATACGGTTTAGAACGGTGGTCTTTCTTCTTTTGTTGAGATTCTTCTTTGAGACTATGTTCGGGTTCAGCACTACAACAAAAAAGTTCAATTAAAGCAATACTCTACGGAATGTTCGAGGGCTTTAATAAAATCTATAAAGCGCCTCGCGAAATGCTCGGATGAACTTACAACTACACTTGAGTATCTCAATAAATGAAACGTAACTTATAAAAACCTACGAGATGGAGAGTAAATTTTTGGCACGGTCAAGCGAAGTGATAATTCATGCGTATTAAAGCAACAGTGTAAAATTAATTTATACAAATAAGCAAAATAATAACAAGAGAATAATACTTAGAAGCTAAAATATTACTTACATATAGAGTAAAATTGCTTCTATGAAGCACTTTAAATAGGCCTACTTAACATTTTAATACCGCCGCACATACCTGTAAAAATTAAACTCGATGTATTTGCAAGAATGGTCAGCAATGTAACGTGAGTTATAATGTAAACTTGGTTATTTTTCACAATAAGTACTGAAGCTGCTATTAGTGATTATTGTTTAAGCGAGGCGATGTATCGTATTTTATTCTCATTAAAAAACAAACAGGTATGTGCGTTTAATATTTTAGTTGAAAAATGTCAATCGTTAAGAAAAGGTGATTTTTTTTTTTGGTTAATTTTGTAAAAACCTGCTACGAACCTAGAATACGTAACAGGGACAGGCAATGCCCTAAATCTGGAATCGGGCAATGCTCGTGAATAATTCAAATTACACGATGCAGCTTTATAATTTTTTCTACTCGGACTGTACTTATACCTAATACCACATGATCATAGATTTGTTACAACATGAAAAATACACTTAATTATAGTACGACTTCCCATGTAAGGTAATCGCAACAAAATAGTCAAACGTTCAGTACCTAGGCGCTGGCGGTAGAGCTAAATATTCATTAGGATTGACTTGATTTGAAGATCTGTAGCCAATAGCTTGATGAGCACTGCGCGGTCTATAGTGTTGAGTTTTAGTTTGCCATTCTCGGTTGAATTGTTCAGCTTCCTCTGAAATAATACAATAATTTCAGAAAAGGAAAATATACCACGCAATACAATAAACACAAGATAGAAGTATACCTTCATCCAAGTTGACGTATTCTTCGTTTTCTTCTAACTGACCAGAATATACGTTTTGCTCCTTTTCTTTGATATGAGCTCTGTCGCCGATATGATGGCCAATTGATAACTTCTTCACACCACTGCGGCTGTCACAAACACTCTTTTTGGTTTCACGAACTCCACCTGGTCCATTCCTCGTCGACTGTGAAGCTTGATAAACCTAAATCAAACGATGACGACAGTAAGTAACACGAAATGTGCGAATGCATGCACCTCGACTGCAAAACTATTTCAGCTTACTTGTGGTTTACCATCCGGACCAGTGGTCATGGTCATAACTGAACTTGAACTAAAAGAATGGCAGTTAGGGTCATTTGGCATTTGACTCATGCTTCTCATTATTTGGTTCATATTGGGAAAACCGAAAGGAGACATCATACTGTTCATATTATTATCCATTCCGTCGTTAAAAGGCATCAAAGACATTGAACGACTACGTCCACTACCACCAGCAAGAGGATTACCACCGAAGAAAGAGTTCATCATGTTTTGCATTTGCCTCATGTGACCTCTGAAAAATATAAATAATTGATAAATTTCAAAAATCTTGAAAAGTTTTAACAAATTTGGAAATTAGGTTAAGCCATTTATACAATGGAATATAGGACAAAAAGCTGTCATTTGTGGTATCATTCAGTGAGCACTTGTAAGGTACAGAAGTTTAATATTAAATGAACTGAATTTCAAATATTAATCTGAATTCATCTAAATTCATACAAATGTTGCGAGATATTGTTCATAGGTGAGAAAAAGATATCTTACCCCATTATGTCATCAAATCCATCGCCCATTAATGAACCAAACATGTTGATAGAATAAGAGAAACTGCGAAAGATGAAATTGGCACAATGTCAATGTACAGCAATGAAATCACAATAACAACTAATAGTACAAAACAATCACTATTAGTTATAGTAGAAGAACAAAATTTTAATTCTCAAAATGGATACTAAGGCCACTCGAATCGTCAAATTTATTTCTAATGCGTAACAGCTGAATCAATACACAAAAAAAAACTTTCAATCAGTCGATTCAACTTTGGTAATTCCACTTCTTGTCTCGCATAATATCTCCAAAAACCTACCTATTTGAGCGAAAAACCTAGAAATTTCGAGATTTAGGCTTAAATTCATTACATTAAAGCGTGTCATGCGAATTGCAATTTCCAAAAATTTCGACGAATTCCTCAACGATCACGACCTAAAGTTGAAAATAACTAATAATTTAGAATACCTGAAATTTAGAAAGATATTTTGCTAAATTTTTTATCAATTAATTTTTCTAAGCAAATAAAAATATTTCTGAAAAATTAGTGATCATGTAGTTCGAACTTTCTTTTTCAAGTAAAGCACGAAAAAAAGCGAAAAAAATAATGAGAATGGACATGAAAATTGAAAAATAACAGAAAAAAATTGTACTTAATTTCTGTTGGGAAAACTCCTTTTATATTTTTCAATGAATTTTTCTCTTCTTCAAGTGTGACCAAAGTTTAACCATAGCGCAAGAGCTCATCATATTATTTTCGTTTTATTTTCGGCACGATGATTCGATAAAAAATACAGAGAAATTTATAAATTTCATTTTTGGCAAATTGATTGAATTCACTCCGTATAACGCTATCTACTTTGTAAGAGGTAAATTATTTTATTGAAATTTTCATTATGTATGTGTATGTGTCTGTGTGTATAAATACATGGTAAATAATTGTGTACTCGATATTAATAATTGAAATGGTGTGTTAGTGTGTGTAACTGCCAGAGAACATCAACAAGAACTTCTTATCAGCTCGAAAGTTTGATTGAAGCAGCGCATTTCTGTGATAACATTTTCTAAAGCTTCGAAGCTTTGAACCCATGATTTTTAAAAAATTTTTTAACGAGTAATCCAAAATTGTTTCAAAACTTGTTCTTTCCGTTTCCAAAAATATGTTGATTTTTCGTGATTAAATATCGATGATGCGGAGTGTACTATTTCTTAATAATTTTATTGATCTCAAATCAAAATGTGTTCAATATTCCAGTATTCTGCAAAAAACAGACTTTGAAAAATTTGCCAATGAAGACAGCATCAAAAAATGCGTTCAAAAACTAAGTTCATTAAAATTGATACCAGATGGTAAGAAGATGGAAAGTAGAGCGTCTGTATTAATTCCATTATGTCACTCAAACAATGACCTCTGTTTATTATACACCTTAAGAACAAATTTGCTTCGACGCCATCCAGGTAAAATATCTTTTCCTGGAGGTATGTGTGATGAAAATGAATCTCCAGAAGATACAGCATCCCGAGAAACAGAAGAAGAAGTTGGTTTTCCTAGGCATAAAATAAAGATATATGGCTGTGGTGCACCTATATTGAGGTCTGGCGTTTTGATCACACCAACTGTTGGATATCTTGGACATATAGGAACAAATAATTTTAAAATTAATAAAGAAGAAGTTCAGTTCGCTTTCACTGTACCTTTATCTATGCTCTGTGATCCACAATGTTGTAGATATACCCAATTTCGAAATAGTTATACATTACCTGTATATGTAATTGATGGGTTTAGAATATGGGGAGTGACTGGTTTCTTGACTCATCTTTTTCTAAAGTGCTTAGTAGAAGACTCATATAAATTAAAACTGGTCCAAAGCACCGAAGTTTTGAAAGATATATGAATTTTTTATTTTTGCCTTTTTTATGTTACCTTTTACCTTGCAATAATATGTTAAGTGTATTTTATCTTCATCTTTAATTTGTGTTCTGTCGTTGTTTTTTGTAAGAAGTATTAAATGGTTTGGTAGTATGTTATATGTTTATTTAACACTTGAATATACAATCGTTATACGATTAAATCGAACTATTGTCAATGCGTCATAAATTACTAGACCACTTGATATTATTCAGTTTTAATTTGAGTGTTTTCGATCACACTTTCAGTCGAAGTTTCTATCAAGGGTAATGGGGCTGGAAGAGGAACGTATTCATTTGAAGCACGATGTTCTTTAAGATAGTCGCCTCCTTTTTCTTTGTATTCTTCAGCAGTTATCATGTAATTTTTAAAGTTGCTATTTGCACAAAATTTAGCGGCACCTAACCATGAATTTAATATCGGTTGTTTAGCCAACGAAATGGAAAACTTTGATTGAAACGGCCTCATTTCTAGTAACTCTTTATTCATGCGGTCCAAAAATCCAGGAATCTGAGTCGGTCCACCGGTTAGAAATATATTATTGGCTAAAGTATTGGCTACTTTTTCCGAATAACCCTTCAGAACAAATTCTACAGTTTCTGCAATTCCAGCTTGGCTGGAGCCTAGCATAGATGGTTGAAATAGAACTTCTGGGGCTCGCATTCGTTCCAGCCCTAAATGTAATTGATAAGCTTCTTTTGTATTGATAGGTTCATTTAGTGAGGAACTATCGCTAAACAGTGGGTCGTAATATTTTAAAACTTCTTCTAATTCAAGTATTTTTTCTTGTTCTTCTTCGCTATCAGTGTCTCCTCCTTCCTAAGTTATCATTTCAAGGTTACTTCACTTCGTTCTCATTTATATATTACGCAATATTTAAAATAATTACTTTATTAATTGCTTTATAAACATCCCAATCTTCGTCTCTTATGCCAAAATCGTCATCATTTGTTTCTTTGCGAGCCAATTGACTTATCAGTCTCATACGTTCTTGAGATGCTATGGTGCCTCTTTTCGCCATATCTTGACGGCGCTGTCTACGTAACGTTCTTTTTTCCATCAATTCTTTTCTGAAAACGCAAATAAATTTCAAGCGCGCACAAATTATACCGATGCATCAAAACAAGCGTAAAAATATACCTTTTTTTATAAACCGTGCTCAACCATGGTTTTATATCTTCATCATCTTTGGGTAATTTAATATCAGTTTTCATAATTTTAATTTTGGGTTCCTGAAATGAAAAAAATTTCATCATTATTTTAAAAATAAGGTGAAAATATGTTATAACTGCGTACAAACCTCAGAAATGCTTTCTTCAATGGCTCCTGCTGCGGCAGCTATTTTCTGCTTAGTTTTTTGTATTTTTGTTTGTAGTGTATTGACAGTTTTCTTTAATTCGTTCAAATTAGATATATCAAATTCGCTTAAAGCTGCCTATAACACAATATTATTCAGTATAATTCATAAAATGCTATTTTATAATCTTTCTCATCATTTTAATACCTGTATTTCTTGCTGGGTATCCATATCTTGTATCATTTCTTGAAGAGCTTGTAATTTACCTAATTTTTCTTCATCTTCTATCAACTGTTTGCATCAAAGATTTTAATTTATAACAGAAAATCACAAAATTGTTGTATAAATGTTCACTGATTCGTTTCTACATTACACTCATGCTTATTGCAAGTACTTACTTTCTCTTCTCTTTTTCTGGCATTTATTTCAACTAATTTTCTTGCCAGCTCTTTACGCTTCTCTCGTTGCTGTTCTGGAGTCAAAGGAGTACTCACGGTAATGTTATAGGGTAATTGAATACGTTTAACATATTTATCGTAATAATCGCCATCGGCCCACTTAGCTACATGTTCTTGATAATTAGTGCTAATGAACCCATGATCAAAAATCAAAGCCTGTAATACAAAAAAAGTGATTACTTTTCTTTGGAGGGTATGTTCACTGTATAAATTTTCTCACCTCTGCTCGGCTAAGGGTTATGGCATTTAAGTGAACAGGATATTTAAGCTGAAGTAATTTATGAAGGTAATACGTGACATGATACCCGCCTATATCGATTCGCTTACATTTAGCGGTATCAACTTTACCATCTATCACAGGAATGACATGAGTACAGTGATAACCAACGCTCACTATTAATACTGAATTTCTAGGATTATTGTCCTGCAAATAACTGAGTAAGAAATCAACTCCATAGGAAACCCCAGGTACATTATAGCCTTCGAATAGCAATTCTGACATCACTGGAAATATTATTAAAAAGAGTTGTGACAGATGGAAATAATCAATCATTATTCAGAAAGAAATTACTCACATATTCTAGAATAATTGGGATTTAAAAAAGCTTCAGTCATAAAAATAGGATGATCAACATACTCCTCAGTATCTATATTAAGATGAGCAAAGGTATAGTCTAAAATTTGCTCTTGAACTTCGAACTGTGTTACCACGTTACGATCGAATTGCGTTTTGAGTTGAAATCTAACAGCTTCAATGTTGGTGATATCATTACCAATTTGAGTTTCACCTTCCTTTATACACAAAAGCAGATGAGCGAATAAATAATTAATAATAATAAAATCAAATTATTCATCCGATTAATACCTTTCTACCGCGATCTTTCCTAGGTCTAGCAAGTAAATTTTTGAAGATAAGATTGGGTTGTTTGTTAGTGGCCCAACCAACTCTACAGTTATACGAGCCTAAAATCGTTAACAATAGGTAAAATCTGCAATATTGGGAATTGAAGTAAGGTGAAATCATACTTGCCATTATCAATAACTATGGGCGTATGACCGTTTCGTATTGTGGTTGTATAAGGGTGATAAATATCTGGAACAGTTTTAAGATCCTTAATATCTAAAATATCCATTTCGCATAAACTTTAAAAAAAAATTGTACAGATTTTCCGGCATTAGAAAAATTTCAATCACTTATCATTGCATAAATCTTATCAATTAATATCGTTTGTTTATTTATTTTGACAGTAAAATTTATAAATAAACTTTTGAAGCAAACGTAATTCGTTAGTTCTGTTTTTGAAATAACTTTTTTCTTTTTTCCAAATTATTGACATCTTTTCATTATTATTTTCAGAAATACTGTTGAATACTAATAATAAATTACAGAAATTGTTACAAGTAAATGATTAATAAAACAATTTGTTTTAGGAAAAAAGTTTTACAGAAGTTCTCCATTTAGAACATTTGGTTCCATACTCAACCGTCAACCACGTTAACCCACCCCCTCCACGTCCAGAAAATAATTTCATGTTATCACTCACAGTTATCACGTGTTTTTTGTTTCAAACCTCGTGAAAAATTTGTTCTTTCAATTATTAAACAAAAAATTTATTTAATACTATTATAAAATAGTTATTATGCTACATAAAGATGAAACCAATATTGAAAAATTTAACCACCAAAACTTATGGCAAACCGCCAGCCAGTCAAAACCCTGTAAGTCTACCATCTTTCACTTATTTAATCATTGAGATGTATTGATTACTTATTTGTATCTTTGTAGGTTTTACAAAAATTTGGACAACATCACATAGATTCTTTCAATTACATGTTAAGAGAAGGACTTGACTATGCTATCAGAGATATTTGGCCTGTCGAGTTCATGACAATGAACTCAACCAAAATAAAAGTACAGATTTTAGTAAGATTTCTTTTTCTGTTATGAGTTATTGAAATAAAAATATTCATACGGTTCTATATATTTATTTCAGACCGCTGGAATAAATTCTCCCGCAGTACCTCAAGGTTGCATTGGAATAAAAACAAGACAGATTTTCCCAAGTGAATGCAGACAGCGAAGTGTAACGTACAGTGGTAAATTACACGTACAACTGTTATGGTACAAAGACGACAGATGCCAAACACCTATAGATATCGATTTGGCCAATATTCCTATTATGTTGAAAGTAATTTTTTCCACGTAAATTTTCACTTCATCAATGATCAATGTTTGACTCGAACCATTTACAGTCAGAATTATGCAATTTGAAAAATTTAACGCCTGAAGAATTGGTTAGCCGAGGAGAACATGAAGAAGAATGGGGTGGATATTTTGTTGTGAAGGGAAAAGAGAGATTAATTCGAATGTTACTCAATACCAGACGAAATTATCCCGTTGCTGTGAAACGATCTTCTTGGAAAAGTAGAGATACAGATTTTTCCGATATTGGAATTCTTATGCGATGTATATCAGAAGATCAAACGACTGTGGTAAAAATTTACTTTTGTTTTAATTTCGATGTTTCATATTTGGTGGATGTTCTTATCCTTGTCGCGTGTTTTGCAGAATAACGTATTGCACTTTTTGACTAATGGTACCGCTAAACTCATGATATCGTACAAAAAAAGTTTATACTACGTACCTATTATTTTAATGATGAAATGCCTCGTTAATTACACCGATGAATTTATATTCCAACATATAATCGCCGGATATGAAAATGATTTATATTTCAAAGGGTTGGTAAATAGTTTTCATTCGTGAACATAATTCATGTTACTAATTATTTTAAACTTGCAGCTGTGTTATGGAGATGTTGCGTTCTCTACATGAACATAATGTTCATAATCACGATCAAGCTTGTAAATATATGGGGAATTTATTTCGCGTTCGATTTTCAGATTTGCCACCATGGACCACTGATGAAGAAATAACTCAGTTTATTTTGAAGTACTTTTCTTCTCATTATATTTCGCTTCATTTTGAATTGTTAGGGAAAACATAATTCAAAAAATATTGTCAATTTTGTATAATTTCGCAGTCGATGTGTTCTAGTCCATTTGAAAGATAATACAGAAAAATTTCATGTGTTGGTTGTTATGTTACAAAAATTATTCAAAGTTGTTCAAGAACATAATTTAGTAGAGAATCCTGATTCTATCATGTTCCAGGAATTATTATTGGGTGGACATTTGTATTTAAAAGTAAGTGTGGCTAAAAAAAAAAAATTGTTTTATTGAATAAAATACGCATTACTTCAATCGATGATTTTTATTTTAATTTTTTTGTAGATTTTGAAAGAGAAACTGCAATCTTGGCTGTACTCGATAAAATATGTCATGATGAAATACGATAAATTGAATTTCGATCTGAATGAAAGTTAGTAACATACTCAAATAATTGAATATTTCTTGTCAAAAATCTCACTGCATTTATTTCAGAGGAACTTGTAAATTTTATGAGGAAAGCCGAAACCATTGAAACAAGTTTAGAGACATTTTTTGCAACAGGAAATTTAATTTCAAACACAGGATTAGGTTTACAACAAGATAAAGGTTTGTTAATACGGTTATAGTTCGATAAAATGTTCTGTTTAATCTTAAAAATAACATTTTATCTACAGGTTTAACAATTATGGTTGAAAATATTAGTAGAATGCGTTACATGTCTCATTTTCGAGGAGTTCATCGTGGTTCAGTTTTCGAAGAAATGAGAATGACTGAGCCTCGTCAACTATTACCTGACGCTTGGGGTTTCATATGTCCCGTCCATACACCCGACGGTACACCTTGCGGATTACTTAATCACTTGACCAGAACATGCGAGGTTATTGTTATTGTTTGATTTTGAAATAGCACTTTATAGAGATATATTCATAGTCTTAGTAATGTTATTTGCAGGTTTCAGATATGCCTAGTAGAAAATTACTCGAAAAAATACCTTTGGTGTTGGCATGTTTAGGCATGAGGCCGATAACCGAAGCTCCATTACCATCTAATAAAAATTTTTGGTATATTATAATGTTAGATGGTAAAATTATCGGTCACGTTTTGGAGAAACTAGCCGAAGATTTGGTAAAACAATTACGACTAATCAAAATTGCTGGCAATAAGGTACGATGACGAATAAATTTAATGTAGTTAGTTTGCTGTCAAATATACTAGACTAATTAATATTTTTAATAAGGTTCCAAGAACAATGGAGATAGTTTTTCTTTCACGCAAGGAGTATAATACGATTACCCAGTTTCCTGGAATTTATTTGTTTACTGGAAATGCTAGAATGATTAGGCCTGTATTGAATTTGGCAGCCAACGAAATTGAAATGATCGGTACATTTGAACAAGTCTATCTAGATATTAGCATTTGCCCTGAAGAAGTTATTCCGGGAGTATGTATCATATACATTAATTCTTTAGTTATCAAGTTGTTCGTTTAAACAAACTAATCCTCAAAAATTGTAAAAGGTTACCACTCATCAAGAGTTATCGAAATCAGATTTTTTAAGTTTCGCGGCATCATTGATTCCTATGCCGGATTACAATCAAAGTCCTAGGAATATGTATCAGTGTCAGGTATTAAAGTACAGCCTGATTTAAGCTCGACTGCTGCTTTTATGTAACTAAAAAATATTAATTTTTTAGATGGGTAAGCAAACGATGGGAACAGCGTGCCATAATTGGCAATTGATATCTGATACAAAATTATACAGACTTCAAACCCCTGCTAGTCCATTATTTAGGCCCATATATCACGATATATTGCAAATTGATGATTATCCTATGGGTACCAACGCTATAGTGGCTGTGATTTCTTATACGGTAATTAATTATAAGTTTCTGTTTATACTTATTTTATTCATTGTTTATAAATCAATTGACGGTGTTCTTGAAGGGTTATGACATGGAAGACGCAATGATAATTAATAAAGCTTCGTTAGAACGAGGATTCGCTCATGGATCTATTTACAAATGTGATACAATCGAATTAAAGGTACTTATTAGAAATTAACATTAAAAAAAAAAAATAATAAATTCTAATCTATAAAATATTTTATTAGCCCAACACATATTTTGCTTTGGATCCAAATCGTAAAGACTTAGTCGATAAATTGGATAAAGACGGTTTACCATTTATTGGATCTAGATTAAAGCCGGATGATATTTATTACAGGTTAGTATTTTAAATCCGTATAAATTTTCGTATCTTTCTAAATTTTTTTTTGAAAATTTTTTTTCAGTTACTTTGATCCGGCGATACAGGCATTTACTTTAGGCAAGTATACCGGGAAAGAAGAAATTATCGTTGATACAGTTCGATTATGTGGTGATTTCAATGGCGATAAATCAGGAGTGATAAAAGCCTGTATTTTGCAAAGAATATCAGTAAGCGCTTACCTTAGTCCTTACGTAAATAACAAATGTTAATTTTAGACTTAACTAACGCCTAGAATTTTCCTGTTCGATAGAGAAACCCATCAGTCGGTGATAAATTTGCTAGTCGTGCTGGACAAAAGGGTATTTTCAGTTTAGGTTACAAAACTGAAGATTTACCATTTACCGAAAGCGGTCTCGTACCAGATATTGTATTTAATCCTCACGGCTTTCCTTCTAGAATGACAATTGGTAATATGCGAATTTTATTGTACTCGGCGTCCATGTTCAAATCAATGTTCATTCGTATTCGTTGTCTTTTTTTAAAGCCATGATGATCGAATGTATGGCTGGAAAAGCGGCATCTGTTCATGGAACAGTTCATGACGCCTCTCCATTTTTATACGATGAAGAAAATACTGCGATTAATTATTTCGGGGAATTACTTCAAGCAGGTAATTAGTTAATTTTAAAACTATAAACATTCGAGTTTTGCTAATAGTTTCTTATCACAGGTGGATATAATTATTATGGAGACGAAATTTTATACAGTGGCATAGACGGTACGGAAATGCCAGCATCTATATTTTTCGGCGTCGTACACTATCAAAGATTACGTCACATGGTATCTGACAAATGGCAGGTTAGTTATTCTCATTAGACAAATTAAATTGTCTTCCGTTTCAATATGGAATTTTGGTTTTTTACAATTATATTAATTAATTCAAGGTACGGAATACTGGTCCTATTGATATTTTAACACGCCAGCCTTTAAAAGGAAGAAAAAGAGGCGGTGGTGGTCGTGTTGGTGAAATGGAAAGAGATGCGCTTATCTCACATGGTACGCCGTATCTGATACAAGATCGTTTTACTGATTGTTCCGATAAATCAACGGTATGACAGTTAATTTTTTTTTTGAAAAATTGATAAGTTTTGATTGGAATGTGAAATTTTTATTGATTTTATAGGCCTATTTGTGTCGCTCATGCAAGACTATAGTTGGTCCAACTATAATTATTGAAAAGTCATCCGATGGACATAATGTTAGGAGAAATATTACCGTTTGCAAAATATGTAATAGTAGAAATTCTAATAATATTCAAGAGATAGGTATTCCATATATATTCAGGTATTTATCAGCCGAATTAGCGTCGGTCAATGTAAAACTGAAATTCAATTTAGACGAAGACAACGATACTGTTACGATATGTGCCGAATAAATTAATTTTTATATTATTAGCTTATTTTTTTCGAAATTATATTTTCATGGAGAATGGGCTCGATGCAAACAATGTTAAACGAATGCTATTCGGATTCATGCCATTTACACTTATCGTCAAAAAGCACAACGCAATCAAATACTTAATAATGGCCTATAGCCAAGATTTAACCTAAGAAATTAACCGAATTCATGGTCATCCTGTAAAAAAGCTGCTAAATTTCTTTTTTTAAATTCACTCAGTAACATTTAGCTCTTTCAATTAGGAAAGTTACATCAACGATGATGTAAGTAGTGATAAAATCAAATTAATACGGTATCGCACAATTTCATTTAAACTGATACGACTGAGTATCAATCGGGTAAAGGTCATCGTTTAGGACAAGTACAGAACTGGAATTAGAATTCACACAGTAAAAAAATGAAAATAAGAATACAAAAACGAGTTTAATACGCCGACCTACGACAACATAGATTTTTGTTGAATATGTTGAGCACACAAGAGATAACGTTATTGTAGGACTACAATTCAGAAAAACATCTGTTCCATAATTTAATTTTACATACGTTACTTCCTTTTATATAAATCAGTTTCAATGTCAAATAAGCGAGATGAATTAGCCAAGAACAAAGTTATGTTCAGCGATTTACGCAACACTTGTATATAGATGAAAAGTTATTTCTAGTGTATCGTTAATTGTAACCTACATTACACTAAGAACGTTTATCTAGTTGGTGATAATCTCAATAGGTATATGAGGCATTAGAAAATATGAATGAACTAAGCTTTCATTTCGAAGGTAGTTTTGAAATCCAGTCAAGTAGTCACCTTATCTCAGTTTGAAGTTCATGAGACATGATGACCCTGATCATGATTTCCGACATCAGCTGACGAACGTAAACCTTGAGACAATCTAGAAAATTCTACAAAGGGCACGTGAAAATGGTGATAAAGATTTCTCAAATGAGTCACGCCGGTTGTTTAATCGGTCAATTCAGGATGATACCAGCTCTACTGTTGATTAGATGAAATTCACCACATGGGAAATGAAAGACACCAAATGATCCGACGAGATAACAACACAATTTATTGATAATAAATTAACAAGCAGGATGATTTCATATTTTCACAAATTACTATATAGAATAATTTACGGTAGGTAGTTTCTAAGTCATAGGCGCAGGTTGGATTCTTATATTCTCAAAGAACATAATTAGGAATTTTAACTATTAAACACAAAACATTTGTACAATACTGAAAATTGTTTTCGAGAATTTTATTTAAGATTACTTTTTACACGATTCGATTATAAATTGGATAAGATTTGCTCTTTCTTTCTCGCTCTTGATTCCAGCGAACACCATCTTGGTTCCAGGAATATATTTCTTTGGGTTTTCCAAGTATTCAAACAGAGTTTCTTTACTCCATGTGATACCTAGGAGTAAAGTTGATAATTATAGCAAAAATTCTAAATGATTTCAAGGTGAAAACGGATGCAATATTTTACCTTTAGCTTTATTCGCATCAGAATACGAGAACCCAGCAACTTGGCCAGTTTTACGTCCAACTAACCCATGTAAATTAGGTCCAACTTTGTTTTTTGCACCAGGTTCAATATTATGACATTGCCTGCATTTGGTTTCAAATACCTGAAAAATATAACTTTAATGAAATACTCAGTATTATTCTAAATAAAATTAGGAAAGTAGACAGGAACGGAAATGAGTTAAAACCAATAAGATCACCAAGAAATTACCGTACAGATCTCAGACCTGGCACAATAATTTAAAAGGACATAAAATTGAAATATGAAAAGAATATTACAACATACCTTTTTGCCTTTTTCAGCGTTTCCTTCAGGAATGCCCATTATTACAAGTTTATATAACTGGAACAAAATTCAAAAAATTAGAAACTTATTAAAATATTCAGTCACAAAACTTGAAAATTTTCACTTTAAGCACTCAACACTTGACACACACTCATCAAATTTGATATTGGGCGAGGACAAAAATTGAGGATAATTGACGTCCACGTAATATCAAGTAACTCATAGGAAATGTGAATAAAGCAACAAAAATTCAAAGACAGTAGTATTACTTACCTTAAAATAACTCAAAAAATTAGAGCACCACCTTAACCTTCAGTAGGTTTAACAGACTTGTACCAGAAACACACTTCACTCGTTTAGCCTTTTAAATTGAAATCTATTCAATTTCGCGGCATGCGCATTTCAAAAAGAAAAGGATGATGAAATCGTATCACCAATTTCAGAGGTCACCGTCATTTTTCAACTGATTTCAACGATGATATTTTCTATAACGATTCTACAGAATTTTACGAGAACTTTTAATACCTACTTAGCTACTTACAAAATTTTCCTATCTCATTTTTTACTTTAATTTTTTTTTTTTTAAATACGCAAGTTTTGCATTAGCAGGCAATAATTTTGATTTTTTTTCTCAATCTCTTTAATTTTTTCGCATTTTCACTTTTTTACAGCAAGGACTTGTGCTTTATGCTGAAACTGGAATTTGAAGTAACTACTACTTCTAAAATGTTTTGAATAAAATTTTCAAAGAAATTAAGATATTGAAATCCGTAACCATTTCATTTTCGTTATAGTTGGTGAGAAATATTGAATGTTTGAGGTAACTGAAGAGTGAAGAAAGAAGAAATTTTTCGAGCTTTTCTTCATTGTTTCTTTGTAGTATGAGTCAGGTCATAAATGAAGATGAGTCAGATCGAAGACCCTTGAGTTGTTGAGCTGTCAAGAGAATTATTTTGAAAATGAAATTACTCAATGAAAAAAATTCAAAACTGCGGTTACTCTTGCATCTAAAGATTTTACGATAAATAATTTACTGTATGTGAAGTAGAAAAAATATTTACAACGTAAACAATAAAATAATAATCAACAAATAAGGTCAATTTCTTCTTCAAATGTGTTTTTTGCAATAATTCTCCCACTTGAATTTATCTCTTCAGTTTTCCGTCCTCGAACGTAGAAATATCAAGTTTAACTCAATTTCGAAACAAGGAAAATAGGTCAATTTCTACTTGAAGTTTATCTACAAAACAATTCTAAGGAATTCATAAAATGGCGAAAGGAAATTAAAAAAACTGCCTTCAATTTCAATATGTGATGAAATTTGAAACATTTCAAAAAATAATGTTAAATTCCACTCCTTTTCATACATGTCAAATCTGAAAATTTTAAAACAACAATTTTGTTTCAAGAATTATCTTACATGCAGTTGTATCCTTGACAGTTCTAAGAAGAGCACTTTTAGCAACATAATTGACACTCAGTTCTTCACCCTATTCTTAGAATACTTCAAAGTAACACGTAGTCAAGCACTCCGAATCACTAAAATGAATCATATTTTTCTTCAAAATAACTATTTCGTGGAATCGTAATTTCGAAAAAGTCCTTCGAATGAATTGACAAGGATGAAAATGATTGATTTGATATCTGCGCACTTATTAGATATATCACTTTAAAAATGTTTTACTTACTCATTAAATTAAATTAAATTTTACGTTGAAATCAAATACAGTTTACTTTAACAAACATAAAAATAAACTTGAATACATTGTTTAATAAATCACAATTTTCGAATAATGAAAAACCAATGCGTGTAAAATAATATGAAGTACTTATTTCACAATAAATTGCACAACATCAACTAAAAAATAAATAATCACTTTGAATTTCTATTAAAAATGTCTCCATCTTCAATAAAAATAACTTCCTTTGTATCTCGCTCATTAGCTTAAACTACATAGGTCGTGTACTAATGTATAATTTACGCATAAAAAAATACAATAAACATAAAGTCATCATCGCGATCAAACTAGCATTGTATAAGAATTGAAGAACACATTAAAAGTAATAAATTTACAACTCACGATAACAACACAAAATACATCAGAAATTGAGACGATTTTTGTAAATAGGATGGGACATGCTATACTTCGTCAGACTTTCACTAAATTCAGTATTTTTAGGAGGAACGATTTGGGACTTTTTTATAGCCATAGCTGACCTGTACAAGACGCTTTTCATTAATTTCTTCTGTTTAATATTTTCTTCCATGGTTCGACATTCTTGACAAGCTGAAGCTGTACATATTTCTAGACCGCGTTTTTTACTGCATTTTCCATAATACCTGTCAATGTCAAATTTCGCTTTCGGATTTGTAGCAACGTACTTCGCAAGAAGTTGAGTAACATCCGTATTGGCTACTACAGGAGTAGTTTTATTTCGAATCAGTAAAGGTTCAGCTTCATTGTGAGAGGTCTGCGATTGCTGAAGTTTTTCTAGCTGCGCTATATTCTCAAGCGTCAAATCAGTTTGTATAGATTTTTCTTCACATTTTTTACCATTGTCGGGCTGTTCTGGTAGCTGTACTTCGACGCAGATTCTATTATTAACGTGAGAAGTCCCCGGCAGATCATCTTTATCTGTCATATCTTGTAAATCTAAATCGGATCGAATATCGATATCGACATCACCGACAGTAACTGAAATATTCGTTCCTGGGTTCTTTTCAATCACTTCTTGAACTGGAGAAACGAAAACTTCTGGCAAAGTGTCGTTATTTGTGCTGCTTATCACATTTTCGGCTATATCATTCTCCACGTAGGTATTTGTTGGGTGTACTTCAGTTTGAGATAAATCACAAATCTCTTTGGGTGATTCTACTTTGTCCTTAGTTATAATTGTACAAGAGGTACGCGAAGTTGCATTATCATCGAAGGTTTTGTAAAATGCTTTGGTGTATGGTATAGTAGTTTTAGAAACTGAAAAGTCGGATTGATTTTCCGGTGAGGTTGTCACACTGCTGAGATCATCGATTATACTATTCTGGTTTGAACAACCTGCACCAGTAGTGGCATCCGTGTAGAAAGTCGTACCACTCGAGTTATCCGAAGTAGATAATAGATTATTTAAAAAAGAATCTTGTAAATTACCAGTGAATTCCATTGTTCTAACAGTTATAACAGATTCGTTTATATCTTGACCCAAACGGTCAACATCGTTAACATTGGAAACGCAATCGAGAAAATCATCGACATCATTGAAAGTTTTCAATTCGTTAATCGCGTCATCAATTATAGCTTGTTTTTGAACTGAATCATAAACCGTCACCATAGTAGTAGCAGCACTCGGCGAAGCCGAATTGTGCGAACATGTGTAAAACTTTTGCGAATTTTCGGATTCGCAAGAACAAAAATTTTTCGAGTCTAACGAATTCGATGGTTTTGAGCATTCGAGCGAAGTATGCGATTTATAGCACAATTTATAAATGCATGGAGGTATCACAGAATGCTCATCTGTCACAAATTTAATTATAGGTTGAATATCACGCGGTTTCAGAAATGATATAAAACGTACTAGTTCTGAATGACTGCAATGTCCACTGTAAGGGAATATATACAATCCAGGTACATTGAATTCTTCATTGTTACTCATGCCGTTGCAGTGATAAAGAGCAGTAAGAAAGATAACGATATAAGGCCCTTCTTTAGCTTGCCTAAAAATAAAAAAAGATTGTATTTTAAGCTCGGGTTACGAAAGTAATAAGATTAATTTAAAACAGGTTAATTACATTTTCACGCATTCCTCAGGATGTATTACTTTATCGCAGGCATAAATTCTACTTTTTGTTTTATCAGTCGTGAAATGATCTTGTAAGTTTAGTCTCGACAAAATAGTAAATTTTTCTTTGGAAACGTGTATCTTTTCCTAGAACAGTGTATATATTTGGGTGAAATCATGGAGACGATGGGTACTAAAATAATCAGGCATAACTCAACTTACATCCAACGCTTTAGCAATATCCAGTAAAATTTCTTCTTTTCCCAAACGTTTACCAGAAATAGCTACTTTGTGTTTAGGGTGTTGCCTAATGAAATTTATTTATGTGAAATTTGTAATTCATAAGGAAAAGGAACCGAAGAACGAAGTATTTAATGTTACCTTAAACACGTTACTATCCGATCCATGATTTCACTTCTAGAAGGGAATTCGCAATGTTCTGCCGCGTAAGTGTTATCTACGTAAGCTACATCAATTTCCTAAAAGCATATCGATAAAAAATTATAATTGTTTAAATAGTTTTCCAAAAAATAAATCAACTAAGCCGTACCCTTTTATCAACCAAAGATTTCAGTAAGGAATCTTCGAAAATTGAATCGAAGGAAGATGGCCGAAAAAATCCGGTGTATAGGATATTACCAAACTGTCCTGTAAATCAACCGTGATTAGACGGAAGTGAACGATAGAAATATTTTACTTTCAGACTATAAATTCCATTCATTTATGTACAGTGCATCTTATTTTTGTACCGTAACATTAAGAATGCCATCACAATAGAGAGAATCAAGATAAAACATACCTTGGAATAGAAACATCAGACCGCCGGTGCAATAATTAGCATTAAATGCTGTCACAGAAAAGGCTGGATTCGAATCATCATCGAAAACAGTTAAAGTTTCATTCTCGTGTAACTCAATTATTCTATGTTCAGAAACCTGTTTAGTTAAAAAAAAATGATTAATAACGAGAATAATGACATATTATTACATAATTCAAATACCAACCTGACAATAAGTTATGAGATACCATTTATTAAATATTGAAGTATAAATTGTATAAGTTGATTCGCAGATATCTTTTATAGATTCTTTAGCATCTATTCTCAAATACGTCATAAATCTAAAATATTTATCCTGAAGAAGACAATTTTTTACATTTTAAAATCATTGAAATAAAATTTACGTATTTATGTGCACTCAATGCTCACCTGGGTTAGAGGTTTCCAATAATCGATTAGGATATTAGAATTTGGAATTCTATGAACGATTTTGAATTTCTTCGACAGCATTTTCAGTGCACTAGAAAAACAATGTGTGAATAGTACGTGCTATTGAGCGTTTTTAAATTGGATTACTAGGCTCATCGTAACTCTTGATGCATACCTTCAGTTGATCAAATTTCAATTGTTTGTACTTCACTTACAATGTTTGCTTTTCATATCATCATAACAATCATGAAACTTGATAATTGGAAGTTTCAAAAAAATTAATTAGCATGCGAAATAGATGAGTAATAACATAAAAACAACGTGCGCATTGTGTTTCCTACTTCTACATTAATTTTAAACAATAAGCATTTGGTTTTATTTAATTTGATTTCATACTTTATTTATTTCACGAAAAAAATTATACCGCTTCTCAACTGTGACTTGATTTCAAATCCGAAAGTCGGAAACACAAACAATCAAAAAATCCATTCCTGATTAAATAATCTAACCTTATAGGTGAATTTATATCCCCACCATCATTTTGTTACTTGAATCCACTTGAATCGCCTGGTGTTTTTATTTTGAACCTCAAAAACAAACGAATAAACGGAAACGTATAAAAATTCCATTTCATAAGTGACTTAAAATTTTTTAATTTTTTTGAAAATACATACAGTATCTCGAAATATGAAGTTCAAAAGATCCTAGTAATGAATTTTACACAATTTTCAATGTTGGTAAAAATTACCAAAAATATTGAGCTTTTGTTGAAAAATGTGAAAAATATTGGCGTTGAACCTTTGTTGAGATCTTTAGAAAAAATCTGGTCTAGGAAAAATGGTTGAAAAATGTGAAAATATTGGTGTTGAACCTTTGTTGAAATTTTTATAAAAATCTGAGTCGAGAAAAATTAGTAAAAAGCGTCGATTTTTTAGGTGATTTCAACGTTAAACTATCGTTGAGATTTAAAAAAAAAATCTGGTCCAGGATCAGGTATATTATAGACTACTAAATTGTATTTCAATAAATGTTGTATTATTGCTTCAAAAGATATGGGATCATCTGTAAGAATTGTTGATATTTTAAAGCAAACTGAATCTGAATGAAAATTGTTTTCTCTTCTACGAAAGTACTTCATAATTTGTTCACTATTATTTTATTTATTTTAAAGCTATCTACTAGCTTTTATTTTCGAAAATTGATCATTTTAATGGGAAGAATGTATCTTCACCATTTTTCTGAGCTTATTTCTCTTTGAATAATGAAAGTTATATTAATTAATATTTGCTTTTATACAGGTTCTTTTTTTTATTTATTATTTTATAGTTACCAAATTATTCATCTGATTATGTTACCGTGTTGACATTTGATTTATTTTTTGCTGAATTTCCCAGAAACATATTTTTAATGTCTTCACCAATTAATTTTATTTAATTGGCGTTGAATATTTCATAATATGTACCTATTTTATGTATTTTTCAAAAATTAAGAATTCATAGAATAATATCATGCGTTATCAGTTCATCACTGATTTCATTCCATTACATTGTCGAAGATAAATTATATTATTATTGCATAGCATTATGCATCATATTTTTTATTTACGTGCTTATATATTAATTATTCCTTCTGTCATGTGAATTGAAGTACCTATATCATGATAATTTATCCAAGTGCAGCGTGCTTTCTTTTCTAGAAATCATGTACACATTACGAATAAGTTGTATTTTTCAGATACTTGAAAGAGTGTATTGTCAAGTTTTTTTGTTCGGTGCTTCATGATTTGCTGGATTTTAAAATTACTAGAAATGGTTTATGCGCTCTGCGAAATTATTAAAAATTTCTGTTGCAGTAAAATTATCAAAATTTTTGAAAGTTTATTCATCCCATAGATAATTGTTATTGTAAACTGTAAATTGAAAGTACCTATCTAAATAGTTACTGTTTTCGTCGTTCAATATTTGTTTTGTATTTCAGTTTTACTGTTTTTGTGCAAATGAACCAAATCGTATCATCTTTCTGAAAATGTTGATTTCAGGTCAGATTATCGCGAACTTTTTCAAATTGACAATTGAATTGAGAATCTTTAAATATTTATTTTTACTCAACTTAGTATAAGTAGTAAGCAATGATTTTCATTTTCCAGTGAAGTGAACCTCGTCGAAAATAATCGCTTTTAGAGTATCTTGCGATTAAATAATGTGGGAGTATGTTGAAGTTGAAAGGCTATGGAATTTTAAGTTGAACTGTATTAACTTTTCAAGTACAGGATGAACGCAGATGGGTGCATTAGCTCTGAACTCTAAATATTACATTACTCATATAAGTTATTTTAATTCATGACTTTGTATGATTAGGAAAATTAACTAAGTCAACTTACAGGTAAAACATTCGATTTTATTGAAAGTGCGGCTTTTCAACGTTTATAGGTTGGCTTCGAGGAAGTACTTAAAAGAATGAGATACTTTTTTCGGATGAAATCCGTCGTTGTAACGGGAAGTATGAACGGTGAATTGGTATAATGATATTTCACTCGAAATTGATTTGATTGTTTGCCTCGTTTTCAAAAAACTGAATTAGGTAATCTAATCAATGCCCTCTGTGTTTGTCTCGTTGGTCTACCCAGGAATGGAAGAACGAATGAATTTTGGTTCTCGTTCATGGTATTGTTCTCATAAATTAAAATTTTTGTTCTTGTTTGTTTTGTTTTTAATCAAGATTTGTAAACTTTGTTCTCGTTTTCTTCTTGTTCTTCTCGATTTTTGAAATATTGGTTTCGTTTTCTGTTCTCATTCTTGTTGGTTTTTGCTCAAAAACTTAACCCCCTCCCAATTTTTGAAAATTTGCCCAAAATTCGTCAAAACAATGAAAAAATTGATGAAAATGAGAGTTAGAACTCGGAAAGAATCATAAAATGCGCTTAAATTACAACAACTCGAGGAATTATCTGCCAGAATTAAAAAAAAACAAAATTAGAAAAGTAGTTGTTCTCGTTCTTATTCTTGTTCTTTCAAATGAATTTTCAAGGTTTTTTCTTGTCTTTCAAAAATGGTAAAATTGCTTTCATCGTTCTTGTTTTTGTTTTGTTCTTCACTCACTAAACTTTGTTTCTTATTTTTTTGTTCTTATTCTCTAAAAATCACATGTTCTATGCGTTTTTGGTTCTCAATTCTTCGTTGTTCTTCCATCCCTGGGTCTAACACGTCAATTTTTTTATCCCAACATTCGCATAATTTTTCACAGACCATTACTTTTATAAATTACTTTTAATAAAAAAAAAACAAAGAAGTTTGATTTGAAATTTTTATGAAAACACTACGGGTTCGTATTTGATTAAATTGTAACGTTTAAGACAGAAAATTGAATATCCAATTTTCAAAATTTGGTACCTTTGTTTTATGAAATGGTAGCACTGGTTGCATCCCTTTCCCCTTGAAACCTTGCCAATTTTCTCACCTGATAATTAACCTTCCTCTTACCTGTTCTTATCAGCTATAATTAACAATTGTTTATTGTGTTAATATTGTCTTTTCTCTGTCTTTTTCAAACTCAGTATTTACTCAACTAAAAATAAAAATTACTTACAGCAAATGCGTATTTGCAGTATTGAAATCCAATAGATTATTCTTCACTACAAGAAAACAAGTACTTGGGTAGTTTTATATTGTTTTAAGTTGTGTTCTGAAGTGATTTCACGGATCTAAAATGAATACATTCATCAGAAATGTAGTTCTTCATCAAAAACATTGCATCTTTTCTATAGTAAATATTCATAATTAAACTCGATTGTACTTTTTTTATTTGCCATCAAGTATGTAAATAAACGTTCAAGTGTTTATTTTACAGAACAATTCAGCAAGCAACGCTTGTTTTATCAGATCCTTACACATGGGAAGATCAGATCATACGTCTCGTGTATCTAATGATGTAAGTAATACATATGTTTTCGATATTTCATTTCGATCTTTACATCCTAACTATCCTACTTCTGTAGATATCAGGTTCCTATTCCGTAATTGACCATTCTTTTGATGCGATTGTCATCGGAGCTGGTGGTGCTGGACTCAGAGCAGCATTTGGTTTAGTACAAGAAGGATTCAAAACCGCTGTTATCTCAAAGTTATTTCCGACTAGGTCTCATACTGTTGCTGCTCAAGGAGGCATCAATGCTGCATTAGGAAATATGGAAGATGATAACTGGCAATTTCACATGTAATTGTTGATGACAGTAATTTTAAGGGTATAATTTTATACATTATTTGACATCAGTTCTGTCATATGAGTGCACAATTGCACAATATTGCAGTATGCGGTAGTTCATTTATCATCATATGTATGTTATCGATGCGTTTATATTTGTCACAGGTACGATACAGTAAAAGGTTCAGATTGGTTAGGTGATCAAGATGCAATTCATTATATGTCTAGAGAAGCGCCCAAAGCTGTTTTTGAATTGGAAAATTATGGTAGTATAATCTAAATCTTTATCGCATTTTAATCGAATAGTATAATGCAGTAACGTTATCATCTTGAGGACAGAATTACAAGTAATTTCATTTTATTAATATTTTTCAACAGGTATGCCGTTCAGTAGAACAAAAGATGGGAAAATTTATCAAAGGGCTTTTGGAGGACAAAGTTTGAAATTCGGTAAGGGAGGCCAAGCTCATAGAGCATGCTGTGTTGCTGATCGAACCGGACATTCATTATTACATACGTTATACGGTCAATCTCTAAGATACGATTGCCATTATTTTATTGAATACTTCGCGCTAGATTTATTGATGGAAGCTGGAGAATGTGTCGGTGTAATTGCTATGTGTCTGGAAGATGGAACTATTCATCGATTTAAAGCTAAAAATACGGTAAATTTGTACCTTTTGGTAAGACAGTGGTAAATATTAGAGTATCTGAAGATCATGATGTAGATTTTAGCTACGGGAGGATATGGACGAGCTTATTTTTCTTGCACATCTGCACATACTTGTACTGGTGATGGCACTGCTATGGTTTCCAGAGCTGGATTGGTTAATCAAGATCTCGAATTTATACAATTTCATCCAACTGGTATACGGTTTTAATATTATTTACGACTCTTTATTTAAAATCATTCCTCCTATTTTCTGCATTATTTGGTGTTGCTCGAATCTGTTTATTGGTTATATAAGTACAGGTTCTAAAAAATGTATATTTCTTTAGGAATTTACGGAGCTGGATGTTTAATGACCGAAGGCTGTCGTGGTGAAGGTGGATATTTTGTGAATAGCGAAGGAGAGCGATTTATGGAACGGTATGCCCCTGTCGCCAAAGATTTAGCGGGGCGCGATGTTGTATGTAGATCAATGACTATTGAAATCAGAGAAGGAAGGTATGCATCATTTGAAAACTGGAAACTAATAGTTACCTATGAGTGATTTGAAAATTAATTTTCGTGATGGCAACGATGCATACTATTTTGACTAAATTTATTGTTTCACACAGAGGATGTGGTCCGGAAAAAGATCATATCCATTTACAACTTCATCATCTGCCTGCAGAACAATTAGCCACCAGATTACCGGGTATTTCGGAAACTGCAATGATTTTTGCTGGGGTAGACGTCACCCAAGAACCTATACCAGTGTTACCAACGGTACATTACAATATGGGAGGCGTTCCTACCAACTATAAAGGCCAAGTTAGTATTATTTTTAAAACGTTATCAGGATGATTAAAAGACATTTGTTTTCGTGTAGGTATTGATAAACGTGTCCGGTAGCGATGAAGTAGTACCTGGATTATACGCCTGCGGCGAAGTTGCATGCTCCTCTGTTCATGGCGCTAATCGTCTTGGAGCTAATTCGTTATTAGATTTAGTCGTATTTGGTAGAGCTTGCGCGAAAACTATCGCCGAGGAACATGTTCCTGGTGAAAAAATCAAATCAACGAAAGATGTACGGTTCATTCGCCCATGTCGATGAAGTAGTGTTTGTTCCAATTGTAACAAATTTGTTTTTTCATGTAGAATATAGGCGAAGAATCCGTCAGAAATTTGGACAATACAAGATATGCTAATGGCGACTCATCAGTCGCTGAAGTTAGATTGGCTATGCAAAAAACCATGCAAACTCATGCGGCCGTTTTCCGTACCGAAGAAACATTGAAAGAAGGTTGTTCGAAGATGGATGATTTATACAAATCATTGAATCGTCTTAAAGTTCATGATAACAGTTTAATTTGGAATACCGATCTAATCGAAACGCTAGAATTACAAAATCTGATGACGAACGCTGTACAAACTGTATATGCAGCAGAAAATCGTAAAGAATCAAGGGGTGCTCATGCCAGAGAAGATTATAAAGTAAGTTCAAGTTATAATAAATTGAATACAAGTTGTATTACACAAGTGGTTAAGATGATGTAGCGTAATTTTTACTACATATTAATCAAGGTAAGGATAGACGAATACGATTATTCGAAACCATTGCAAGGACAAACTCCTAAACCTTTCGAGCAACACTGGAGAAAACATACGTTAACAGCAATGGATCCCCAGTCTGGAAAGGTACAGTGTACAATGTTGTTAAAAAATAGATCTAAATCTCTAACTATTTTATATATTTTTTTTTCAAATTTTAATTTTTATTTCAATTTAGGTTAAAATTTCGTATAGACCTGTGATTGATGAAACTCTGGATCAGAATGAATGTAAAACAGTGCCACCAGCAATTAGGTCCTATTGATTTTTCTTACTGAAATAGGTACTGCTCTTCAAAAGTAATCACAAATTTAATGTACTTCGCAAAAAACATGCTGCTGAAAATTATAGCGGATAATACGTTACATTAGCGAAATAAGCTCTGATGTTAATAGACGAATGTTGATCATATATTTTACCAAAAACTTCTGTTTTTCCATTATTGAATTTGTCGTGCCAGGGTAAGCATTTATGTTGACGAATTCGATTTCAATATTTTCAAAGTAATGTTCTCAGAAAATGAAGTTACCTCAATTTTTTATTTTGTTTCTTTTTGTTTACTTTGTTTTGTTTTATTATTTTAATGTTGCTTATTTGTTATTAAATGTATCCCAAGTATCTCGTTTGTTTGAAATTATTTCGTAATTCGAATATTTCATTATGATGTACTGAAAATTCATGAAAATGTGTGAGTAACTCAATCTATTGATTTATTTTTTTTTAACTAAAATGTCCAGCACTACATCTAATCTTTCATGGTAATTTGGTGTGTATATTCATGTGTGGGCATACTGGGTGTATTTAGATTTGTAAATGAACAGGTTAAGATCAGTTCAAATTTCATGACGCTATTAAATTGTTACGCTATTTCGTTTCGAATATTATCGATTTCTATACTAAGCAAATATTGATGATATGGATAGTTGGATACCAAGCACTTCAGTAAAGTTACAAGCTATATCAGTTGTGTTATCTTAGCTAATTAGTCTAATGTAAATAATTAAGCAAGTAAGTTTATGAAGGAAGTTGTAATTTATTTTTCAACTGAAAACTATCATCTCGACGATTTTTTACTCATGAATAACCAATACGATCGAATTATCAACCATTTAATGCTTGTTAATTCGAAATATTTGAAGTATTTAAATATTTAGCTGATTTTGCTTAGATTTCATCAATTTCATCCACTAAAAATGTTGAAGATAAGAAAATCGTTGAAAAAAGTTCTTAAATGGTAGCACTGATTATATCTCGCTAGATTTTTCGTTTTTCTCTCTTTCTCTGTCTTACCTGTACCGTAGTTCGATGTTCCCAATCTATGTACCGTTCTACCATACTGATATTTTGAGGACATTATTTTTTTTTAATTTAAAGTACAAAAATATGTGTGTTTAATACTCAAATTTTCATGAATTGATATCCAATATAGTTAAAAATATTTATAATTCAGTATTACCTACGTACCTATTTATTATTGTGTTTTATTTTTACTTTCTGTGTAGTCTATGTCAAACATGAATGCATTTATTCGAAACACGGTTCTTCGACGAAAGTGTAACATTTCTCCTTTAGTAAGTATTTGCAGTCATGTATGTATTCACCCATAGTATATATGTTATCGATAAGTTGTTTTGAACAGACTTTGATAATATGAAAACATATCTTCGTTTCACTTGAACATAAAAAATCAAATACACGGTTAAGCACTATCACCTTATACAATGAGTGATTTTCTTAAAAATCAATGCCTAATGGTGAATTTATTTTACAGAGCAAACTGGTGACTAAGGCAGGAAGTGTTAGATCTTTGCATTTAGGAAAATCAGATAAGACCAGTGTATCTAATGATGTAAGTATGTTTGTTTTGCCGATTCAAGGCGTAAAACTGATTGCACAATTGTCGTCTTGCTTCAGATCTCCGATTCTTATACTGTGATCGATCATTCTTTCGATGCGGTTGTTGTTGGAGCCGGCGGTGCCGGTTTGAGAGCAGCATTTGGTTTAGTCGAAGAAGGTTTTAAAACTGCTGTTATTTCGAAATTATTTCCAACAAGGTCTCATACAGTTGCCGCCCAAGGAGGTATCAATGCGGCGTTAGGAAATATGGAAGATGATAACTGGCAATGGCACATGTAATTACTTCATATAAGTTAATCTCGTAATTAAAAATATTGTGTGCTAGTGTGCTTTTTGAAATGATTTTCTTAAGATTAGCTCTCGATAAGTTGATCTGGTTTTGTTTTTAAATTTCATATGAGCTGTTGTTACAGGTACGATACAGTAAAGGGTTCAGATTGGCTGGGGGATCAAGATGCTATTCATTATATGACCAGAGAAGCGCCTAAAGCTGTCTGTGAACTGGAAAACTACGGTAATTTTATTTACACCACCACGTTGATATTTCTGAAATTTATAGTTCTCGATTAGTTTTTTTATCAGTTCGCTGTTACCGATACGAAAAATTAAACTAAATAACTCGATAATTGCGACGTTGAGAATATTTTTTATCAGGCATGCCATTTAGTCGAACTCAAGATGGAAAAATTTACCAAAGAGCGTTCGGTGGACAAAGCTTAAAATTCGGAAAAGGAGGACAAGCTCACAGGTGTTGCTGTGTTGCCGATCGAACTGGCCATTCTTTATTGCATACGTTGTACGGTCAATCGTTACGATACGACTGTCACTATTTCATCGAATACTTCGCATTGGATTTATTAATGGAAGATGGAGAATGTGTCGGTGTGATTGCTTTATGTCTCGAAGATGGCACACTTCATCGTTTTAAAGCTAAAAATACGGTATATTCATGTCACCTAATTCAATATTATAATACACTTGCATTCGATTGATGGTTGTAATTTAGATTTTAGCTACTGGAGGATACGGAAGGGCTTATTTCTCATGTACATCTGCACATACTTGTACTGGCGATGGCACAGCAATGATTTCCAGAGCCGGACTAGTCAATCAGGATCTCGAATTTGTACAGTTTCATCCCACTGGTACGTTGCGTGACTCGAATTTAAAAATAATTACATACTTCGAACTTGTTTTGTTGTTTAAACGATTACGTAATTTAATTCGTTTCATTGAAAACGTAGTCCGCACTAACAAGTTATTATTTTGTATAGAAATATTTTATTCTTTCTAGGAATTTATGGAGCTGGCTGTTTAATGACAGAAGGTTGTCGTGGTGAAGGTGGATATCTAGTTAATAGCGAAGGAGAACGGTTTATGGAACGATATGCTCCCGTTGCCAAAGATTTAGCATCACGTGATGTCGTCTCTAGATCTATGACTATCGAGATTAGAGAAGGAAGGTACACATTTATTAATGTTTTACGTTATAATTCAAGATTAATTACGTCCCGGTAATTTAAAACATGCTGCGTTAATTTGAATTTTTAGTAACTACTTCTCTTATAATGCTTACTAAATGGAAGATATTTTTATATTCCATTCACTTTTCAATTTCAAATGAAAGAAATTCTTTTCTTGTTACTAGAAAGATTCTAATAACCTTTTAAAATGAAATTAGCCGCTACTAATGTGTTGATCGTATTTTATCACCTATGTAATTGATAATTATGCGAACGGATCCGTTACGACGTAATCTACAAGCATTCAAATTAGTTTAAATGGTGCTTCACGAATTTTTTTGAGCACCTTGATACGAATACAAGATTTCTTGACTCCGAAATTTGCGTTTTAATAAAACGGCGGCCGGTCTGTTTGTTTTTTTCGTAATGGCCCCATTGACAACTGATCCAAAGAATGAATTATATGCTTGGTTAGAATATTTCGTAATACCTCGGTATTTTTTTTACAGAGGTTGTGGACCTGAAAAAGATCATGTTTATTTACAATTGCATCACTTGCCCCAAGAACAATTAGCTATGAGATTACCAGGTATTTCGGAAACCGCCATGATTTTCGCTGGTGTAGATGTGACTAGAGAACCCATACCAGTATTACCAACCGTCCATTATAATATGGGAGGTATTCCTACTAATTATAAAGGTCAAGTGAGTAGTACACTTTTAACGTAATCCATTGAAAAGGTGAATACTATTTCATGAACTGTGTTTTTCTTAGGTTTTAAATAACATTAATGGTAAAGATAAAGTAGTACCTGGATTATATGCTTGTGGCGAAGCTGCTTGTTCTTCGGTCCATGGTGCGAACCGTTTAGGAGCAAATTCTTTATTAGATTTAGTAGTATTTGGTAGAGCTTGCGCTAAAACTATAGCTGCAGAACATGTACCTGGTGAAAAAGTCAGATCCGCGAAAAGTGTAAGACTCTTAATTCAGCCGATGAAATAATTTATTTTTACTTTATCAAGCTGTAATACGTTGTATTTTATATTCAGAATATCGGAGAGGAATCAGTATCTAATTTAGACAGTATAAGACACGCCAATGGCGACTCGCCCACCGCTGAAGTTAGATTAACTATGCAAAAAACTATGCAAACTCATGCGGCCGTTTTCCGAACTGAAGAAACTTTGAAAGAAGGCTGTTCGAAAATGAGTGCTTTGTATAAGTCACTAGCTCATCTGAAGGTTCACGATAGAAGTTTAATTTGGAATACCGATTTAGTCGAAACATTAGAGTTACAAAATCTCATGTTGAATGCATTACAAACTATTTACGGTGCTGAAAATCGCAAAGAATCTCGAGGAGCTCATGCTAGAGAAGATTATAAAGTTCGTTGACTTTCAATCGATTGTAGACGAATGAAAAGAAATTCGCTGATTTGGATGTATTTTATTTTAGGTTAGAATAGATGAATATGATTACTCAAAACCGTTAGAAGGACAGACTCCAAAACCTTATGAACAGCATTGGAGGAAGCATACGTTAACGGAAATGGATCCGAAGACTGGACAGGTATAATATTTATTTATCTTATTGTCATATTAGAATTGTGTTATAATTTTAATAAAAAGCATATTGTGTGCGGAAAAATTTCGAGTGTAGAAATCGCTCGGATTAGGCTACTTTAAAATTGTATAAATGAATAACACTTATTCAAATTTTAATTCTTTTGTTTCGTTCCGTTGTAGGTAAAAATTTCATATAGACCAGTGATCGATGAGACGCTTGATCAGAATGAATGTAAGACGGTGCCACCTGCAGTTCGATCCTATTAATTAATTCAGATTAAATTCGTTTTATCTAAAATCACAAGAAATATTCGGAAAATGTGCCATCTCTGTCGTTTTCCTTACCTATAAAAATATGAACGAAATTCATCAACGATCGAAATTTCTTTACATCTCGGTGCATTCAACTCTCGGTGGTATTTTTTTCATAATTTTTATCATTCATTCGCAATAGTTTTCAATGTTTATCCAGTGATTGCATGAAATTTTCCGTTTTACTTCTATTTCGTAGATTACTTGCGTAAATTCAAAATATCTGTGTAAATATGATTTATTGATATATGATACTGAATTTACGCAATCATTGTTAATGTTTTACAAAAATAAAGTGTTTCAGGTGTTTTACAATCGTTTTTTTTATTTATGTGAGAGCTTTAATTTAATTTCAACGACGGATTTTTAATTTTTACTTCCAAATTAAGATTATCTTGGACGTAAATGAAAATGTTCGCAGATGATTGTTCATTTTTATTTATGCGGTTTTACAGAACAGTGACATGGATGTTTCCGTTGATGAACCGTGTAGAATCATGTAAAAAAAAACTTTCAATGATGTGTACCACAATGATATTGATAATAATCTCAAAAACTGACTTGAAGAAAAATGAAGAAATTGAATTAGTTCATGGAGATCATCATCAATTAATGTGGTATGAGATTCTAACTCAATATTTTTAATAAACCACATGTACATGTATTTTTTCATCGACTGTAAGCGAAAATATTCAATCTTTTCACGAATTTTTTCTAGTAATACCCTATTCTTGAGCTTCTGTTACTTCTAGGTTCGGTTCTTTTGATATTTATTCATCTATTTCCAAAAGATATTTTCTTATTAGGTAAACCGTATTCGTAAATATTGAAAAATTTGAATCATTGGTACCTAACAGAAAAAAAATATGAAAAGAGTGATAAGTACGAGATGAAAGAGTTGAATCAGTCAACACTGATGTTTTTTTCAGATTGGAAATTTTTGTTGTAGAACTCTTTCAAAATTTTTACCTCATGTTGATAATTGAAATTTTATCATTATTCTTTATTTCAAGCTAAAGAAAAAGACTACAGCTGGTTTTATGTACTTCGATTAATTGTTCGTAAATAAATTTACAAATTTCACAATAAATTGAAAACAGTTCTTGACTCCAAATTTAAAACGCAGTATTATGATAATTACTTTTTAGTAACTCCAATTTGTAGTACGTAGGGAAATTTAGAAAAAAATTACGTATTTCTCATGACATATCTTATACTCATGATGCATACATGATTGAGGAATTTCTTTTTGAAACTAATATTGTGAAATAATTTTCTTAAAAATGAGATATCATCAAATCCAATTAATTTGTTTTCATAATGTACATTTTTTTAATACATTTTCTTTCAAGCTTTGCTTCGATAGTTCATGATTTTTGAAAGGTCTGATGATGAATAAATCAACAATAATTTTTACGAGAAGCAGAAACGTATATTCTTGGTTCTTAATTTCGCGAATTTATTTTTTATAAAATGCCTTCGTATTTTTCACTAATTTCACCTCACATGATATATTTTTATTTTTACTAGAATCTATTTCAAACTTTAAAAAATTGTAGAAAAAATAGTTTATTATGAGCAGTTTTAAGAAATTGAAAGTCAATTGATTCGATCCCAAAGATGGATTTGTTAATTTTTCGAGCACGGTTCAGCCATTTTCTAAATAATTAATAATTGAGTTACAAAAACTCGTAATATTATTAAATAGTTGGTAAATGTACGGGAGGGCCAATTGAAAACGAATAGGAAATTGATGTAACACAATTCCAATAATGTGCCAGCCTAGGGTAATATCCGAGGTCATAGGGGTACTTTGGATATCTATTGTTGAATCGTAATTTCTGTTGAATTTTTTTTTTCATCGCCCCTACGATAACCTAGAAGCTCCTATCGAGATTTAAAATATACCGTACATGTTTTAGGTTGAACCCTCATCACCACCCCCTGTGAGCGCTAAGGATAGGGGTAGCAGTGACATAGGACATGGACTCGCGACCCGCGATAAAAGTTCACCATTGCTCGTATCGTTGTCTGCTACTGCGTCTTGTCCACGTACGAATAAATGCTCGTATAAGATCGTCGACTGCAGAACGCATTTCCGGTTCAGGGTGAATTGAGAGTTTTACGAATACGGTATTGGCACCACCCTTATTCCAACAAATTGGCAACACGGTAGACTAGCCCAGGCGGCGACTGGTCTCGTAAATCGATCGATTGTACGTATACAATGTTCGCAGGCCGTATAAAAGTCTGCATAACGTCTCGCGAATGTACGAATAGAGAGCCCCGTATCCATTTCCGCATCAGGTACCCAAATGAAAGCTAAAGGACCAACTGCGTCCAAGAATTTTACACCTTTGCGCCACGCTAGCTCCCTCTACGTATATATCAGTACCATAGTACACACTTCCGCGTATTTCCATACTTCTCACCCTTATCTACAAAGCACCCTTTGCTTTCTATCTTAATCTCATCTTCAGCCTGATTAACGATCATTATATTGTATGTATTCGTCGTATTCATTGTCGTCACCGTCGTCGATACCATCATCACCATTCCTCCATCCTCCTTGTGCAGTTATTGTCGTCAACTTTGTAGTCCACTGAAAGTCCTATTAACGTTTTTATTGCGTATAAAACGACGAATTGAAAATTAGCGGCGACGTTGTCCTATCATTACCTATTCATATATAATTTAGCTGTAGATATTATGGTGAACGTGCGATAGGCTCCGCAATAAATTGCTGGTCTTTAAAGATTCCCATTGGTTTACCTACCTACCTAACTTACATTCGTGTAGGTCTTTACATAAGCGTCTTCTTAGTAATGATGTATGAATGTGGTACAATTTCTGTTTTCATCACGTTTACCATATTACATCAATTATTACAAATTTCTTATCAACTCACCATTTATAGAGGTGATATTAAAACGAGCATTATTACTTATTATCGCATTGGATAATTGATTCATTCTATGTCTTGTTTTAATGAATAAATTATAATTCTATTATCGAAGATGATGAAGAAAAAAATTCGCGTAAGAAAACATGTTTAAAAATTACAATATTTGTTTGTAGTACGTAGGTCCTAGGTAAATATATCGAGTGCTTCAGGGTAGAAGTACGAAATTTCAGCCAGTGACTAGGCAACATTCTGCACATCTGTAGTCTGCACTCATGTTTTTCTCAATTAACCCCATTGAGTGGGTATTTTTTACTTTTTCATTACTCCTGGAGTCCTAGTGCAGTTTAAAAATATATATGTATATTAATTATATTAAATAATTTTTTTCTCCTCTACTAGTAAGATGAAGAATGTAGCTTTCAAAGGTTTCAAATACCATTTCCTACACCCCTGTTTACTTGTAAATTTTCAGGTTTGAATTTTATTTGTAAATGTAACCGCTTCTCTTTTTTAATGTTTCCTCTGTCTGAAAATGCTACATATGTGCCCATAAGACAAATTCAAGTCTATAAAATAGATGGAGGAAGTATCTTTCATGGGTCAAATAACATACAAAAAGGATGAAATAATCATCATGCATAACCAAGAACATAATTTTAATATTTTCAATTACTTTTACAAAAGTTGATTTCTCTAATAAGTTTCAACTAGATATAAGAAATAAAAAACTAAAATTCTATACGTCAGACAATAGAACATTAAAAACTGTATCCTTCATACAGCTATTTTGTATTCGATATTTTCAAATGATTTTACACATCATTCAACTATATTACTTCATCACTTCAACAATTGATGTTTCAGAAAAACAATCCATACATGTGTAAACAACTACATTTAAAACAACCACGGCTTCTCCATTCATAACTAATAATTCATGCCATCTAGATGTCTGTTCAAAAATAATTACTACAGCTCCACAAAAAGTTTCTTAATTTTATATCACATTTACTTAATCAAGTAAGCAACAGCTGACCAATTTCTAAACTGAATTTTGGATGTAACAGAAACAATAAAAAATGCCATTTCAATTCAATTTGCTCTATCTCTTCTTCCTTCACATCATTTAGTTTTGACAACATTATTTTGTCTTCATCACTAAAGTTTTAAAAAGATAGTTCATTTTCTCTTTTGCAGAATTCTATTTTAGCATGTGTGGCTGGTTGGTGATTCAACTTTTATCAATTCCACGTTCTGAAAACATATAGGTGAGCCAAGATGAAATTAACCACCTAGTATAACAAAAAAAACTGCTCCAACTGAAGCTTAACTATTCTGAGACCTATGATATGTCACAATCAAATTACATTAACAACACCTACACGGGTGCACCTAATACTACTAAAAGGAAATACACTAAAACACCTAAACCTAATAATAAACAATTTTCTATACTCTACCAAAGTTAAAAATAATATTAGTAGGGAAATGAGGATCAAGTGTATTAGTTTTAATTAGAGAAAAATTTACAAACAAGATCTTTCTTCAATGCTATACAACAGTCATCAGCATACTTTTTATCAGCTTGACATAATGTCAATTTAGATTAAACTTCCATCATACTTGGATTCAACTGGAGTGTTCTTTGGTGCACAAATTTCAATTTTACTAGATTTTTGTCATACACCTTCAATTAAAAACAGAAATATCAGTTTCATACCTAAACTAATAACAATGTAGGAAATGAAAAATTAATCAAAACTACTGCGTTTTATGGTATAAAACACATTGGAAAATCAAATTTTTTGATCTATTAAATTTGATGGGTAACTTAAATTGCAATCCAAATAATAACAAGCATATTTTTATGTGTGAATAATAGTATAACGCAAAGAATACTAAGCATAAGCGTGACATTGAACAATTATAAGGCAACTTACTGTGATCAAATCCTATACTTCAGAAATACATTTTTCTCACAATGTTACAAACTAACATTTATAATAATTGTTTTCCTTTTTTTATTTTCCTGTTGATTTGGCTTGGTCAATTTAGTGAATTTAGATGCCGCAATCAACTGTGAAAGTTGATCTACTTTCTGATCATTGGAATATGATCTTTTTGCTATAATACAATATGTGGACCGAGGTTTCATGACTTCTACAAAAAATAATGCAATGAATTAATCAAATTCTCTATAAATATTTGAAATAAATGTAATATTTACCTAAACTTGTTAACAATGTCAACATTTTTGGTTTGAAAATCAGCATCAGAAAAACAATAACTCAATCCTAATTAAAATAAATTAATTCAACGAATAAAATGGTGATAATTTAGAACTTTTGAAGGAAAGAAAATGATTGAAAATAAAAAAGCTCTCAAAAATAGAGGTAAAATTTTTTCATAGAGATTGACTTTCACTATTGACAAATTCACCCAGCTGTTGACATCATTTTTGTTCAGTAGGTGAGGTGATAGAACCTACTTTCTCAATTTGAACTTTTTTATTAAGTTTGTTCAAGCGCTCGAAAAACTTTCATTATTTGAAATTGAAACTAAGAAATAACATTGATTCATTTTTCAATCCATTATTATGAGTATGTGTTGTTTTATTTCATAAATTAGGATCGATTGTTACTACTTTTCATAATCATCAAATTATCAAATCAAAAAATGTATGGAAATTCTAATACTAATTAATGTAATCTTATTATTTAAACAAAAAATACTGTAGAATTCATAATTTTTCAAAAATTAATTCCTTGAAGAAATATTTCCCATATTTTTTATTAAATTTAGTAAAATGTTTTACATTACCAGTACTCTTTTTAATAGATTGTTGATTAGAATTCTTATCTTTTATATCATTCTTAGGTCATCTAGATTTATTGGTAATATACATTGTTGAACCACTTTCATATTTTTTAGTGCATACTGACCCAAACTATTTCTAGGAATTTCATAACTTATGTTCCTATAGTTATAGGGCAAATTATTTTGTTTTGAATATTTTAATATAGTCTTCTCAGTTATTTACATTTGTTCTACATAACTTTTAATAAATTTTTTGCATTTTCAACCCATATCTGTCAAATTTTTATCCAATTTGCAATGACTTTTAACAATTTTTTTTCATATTTTTGGTTAATTTTCAAACATTTTTCAACGTTTTTTCGTG